>JAPTYQ010000009.1:4574436-4594311 GCA_029814465.1 Ostorhinchus cyanosoma
TAGAGAGCTAGCGAGGAAAGGGGAGTAAAGAGATGCACTTTCTGTGACAGAAGCAGATCATGGATGTTTTTATCCTAATGACAGGCTCTGTCCACAGACAGTGCTCACACAGGATGAAAATGACTAGAAATAAAACAATATAAGAAGCTAAAATGAACACAGAATGCTCTAGATAAACACAACTGTTTTAGCAAATGTAAAGTAGTTGAAAGTTTATTTCTGGAATCTCATAAAATTTGATTATTAACATTTAGTTGTTTTTCATAATAAGTGATTCAAAAATGCATGTCGGTTTTTTTTTGCTATAGCACACAGTTTTAAGCATTTATGACATATAATAATTAATGCTCAGATATTGAAAGTTAAGTTCTTCCTGAAAAAATGTGCAAAAGAATGGACAAAAATAGACATTTTCTAACATTTTTGTTGCAAAAAACAAAGAAATCTTGGCGGCCTATTATAATGGTAGTGTGAAAAGGGTTAAGGTGCCTCAAGTTACAGCAGGTCTTTCTGGTGATTTCCTTTCTCTTGTATGTTTTAGTATTTGTCTATTTCTAGCTTTTTCCTTAATCTACATTGTAAATGAGTAAACAATATGTGTACAGAACAAGTAATGTAAATGCAGATTCTCTTTGATATTTACTGTTTCACTCTTGGATGTTTGTGCCTATCTTTCTGCTCTTTGTTTTGGCTGGTTTTGCTGCTGTAAACACTGCAGTTTCCTCACAGTGGGATCAATAACGTCATATCTTATCTTATATTGATCTGAACCAAGAGGAGATGCTCCACAGGGAACGTGTGCATTTATAAACTCCCATCTTTTATCCACAGCCTTTGGCTCCTGCAGCTTCACCCTGAACAGACCAAGGGCAGTCTTTCTGCTGCCCAGTCCACTAAACCCTGCTGACTGCAGATGGTTACCCACTGGCTGCCAGCCCAGTGCTTTTGGCTTTAGTTATATAAGCAGAGCGGAGTTAGCACAAATGAACAAACACAAACATGGGCAGGTTGAGAGCTGCGTATGTCTTACAAGAACTGAGCAGAGTTGTAAATATGTGAAGACTTTGAAAGAAAAAAAAACAGGCAGGTACAGGCCAAGGCAGGATGGAAAGAGGACAAAAAAAACTGTGTGTGAATGTGTGAGTCGTCAATATCACATCATTTCAGCCAGGAAGAGGTTTAAGCGTCTCAGTGTGCAGCTTCTACAACCAAAGTCTGCGTAACACAGTAGGAAGTCAAACACTGATCTACATGACACATACGTTTACACAGCTTTAAGTACTAACATCTAATTTAAAGTTTAATCCTATACTTCTAGAAACACCACATTTCTTACTTTACTCTGTATTTCATTTTTCACTTGTTTTTGGTCTTTGTCTCTGCACTTACTTGTTCTATGTTGTCACTGTTGACTGAAATTTCCACACGGTGGGATAAATAACGTCATATCTTATCTTAACAGTCTTTGCAAAATAGTGACTCCATACAGTTCCTCAATGTTGGAGGTTTTACTCTACATGTAAATACCTTTTCGTAACAGTGCGAATGTTATCTTATTTTCATTGTTTACAGGTAAGCGACACACACTGATGGTGTTTTGTCCGTGTAGCTGCATGTCCGCCTGAGATTCAGTGGATTTTATTTTATCATTACTCAGCTTTAAATACACATCACAGCCAAGGTTATCACATCCATGTTGCATAGACGGCTGCTAAAATTACACAGCCTGTAGGAACTATATGGCAAGAGATGTGGCTATAATCAGAACAGATGTTTAATAAATTGACGTGTTCTTAGACGGTGACAATTTGGAATGGAACAAATACAAAATTGAATAAAACCAGTGATTCACCATCTAATCTGATAGGGTCAGCAAGTGCAAGCGCTTTAATCAGTTTCTATTTTTATATATTATATTATTTCACACAACAATTGAATATCTACCTTAAGTCTTTTAGCACAACTGTTAGGAAAAGCTGATTTTTTTTTTTTTTACTGTGCCTGCATGATAGGAAATAAATCTAAAAATAAAAAAAAAAAAGCGTGGATGAAGGATTTGTGGTTACTGAACATACAGACATTTTAAAGTCAGATCATCTTCATAAAACATCTCAACCTCTAATGTGTGTCACGTATTTACCTGTACTCCCATCTGATAGGCCGACTGTTCTCCGTTCACCGGTGGAACCCCCAGGAACAAGTCAGCAGAGCCGGACAGAGAGAAAGACCCAGACCCTGGACAAAGACCCAGACAACCATCATCTCCTCAGTCAGAGGCAACGACACGCTCCTGACACTCCACTGTAGCGTCCAATACCGTTAACTGACGGGACTGATTACACTGGTCTACATTTTTTTTTTTAGAAATGATCTGCTTTTGAGATTAAATGTGCTAAATGTTACATATTTTAATAAGATTAACTGGAAAACAAATGACAAAAGTGCTGGTTTGCTAACGTTTTCAAGGTATATGATGAAGAGTTATTAAATATTTATATTGGTTTATGTGCATTTATACAATAGATTTATACATTTTCCACTAGATAGAAGCTGTAAAGTGAACATATTGTAATGTTAGACAGTGTTTTGAAGTAGATCTGGTAGCTCTGAGACTAATATTCCTTTGGAGTTAAACCCATTCTCTCGTTAATTCTCGAGTTTCACGTTTTGACCCAAGACTGGATCTTAGAAACTTCAGCCAACCAACATTTTTGACTGGATTTTTCTTTATCAGTGACTCACACAGGGTAAAATTTCACTACTTTTATTCTGGAGGCATTTAACTTGCAGATCAGTGTTACTGAACCTGAGCTAACAGCGCGGTGACTGAGCTGCTGTATCCTCAAGCCTTCGTGTGGTCGTACCTGTGGAGTTGGGCGTGTGTGGAGAATCATCGCCCTGTCTGGCTCCCAAGGCTGTCTTCATGGCATAGAGGTTGGCTTCTTCTTGGAACTTGCCAATGTTTTTCTTGTAGCGGATTCTCTTGTTGCCAAACCAGTTGGATACCTGAAGGAAAACAAATGATTCAAGGCTTCATCTGTAAAGACAATTATAATGTTCACTTATTAATCAGCAGATTCAACTCGGCAACAATCGATCACTTTTCTTTCTTTAATTAAACCACAGTCCTCATCCTCAGTTTTCAGATAAGGACAGCGTGGTCTGTAGCAACTAAAGTTTCTGTAAGTCAGTGGTTCTCAGCTGGTCTTCAGGACCCACTATAATCCATCAAAGACAAGCAGTGACTCAAACTGATAACAGTTAAACTTCTCAAATGTATTTGATAAAAAGATGGTGTGTTTTCAACCTGAGATAAAACAGAATATCACAGTATGAAAACAAAGAAGAAAATTTAATAATAAATCACACTGACCAGCAAGTGGTGATGCTAAATATGGAAATATTCCCTTTAACACAAAATTAGGTACATTTGAACCAAAACCAAAAACGTGCACAAATTCAAAGTGCATTCAGTCAATTATTCAAGCATTAAACAGAGGTTTTTGTCCAATGTAGGTAAAACCATATCTGATGTAGTTGTCATACCTGAGTTTCACCATGATATGAAAAGAAACTTCTGAGTTTCTCTCATGCTGTGAAATGTCTGGTGTTAACTTGCATTACAGTGCTTTACTGCCCCCTACTGAATGGACGGCACTCAGCTTCATAAAAACTAAAGCACAGGATTGGTTTATTAACGTTATTTTTTGCCCAGGCAAAGGCCCACGACCCACTGAAAATGGGTTTGCGACCCACTTTGGGTTCCGACCCACCAGCTGAGAATCACTGCTGTAAGTGGTTAGTAATAATACCACTCTGCAGTATGTCACTGTTACTGTAACTATACATTTACCATAGCCAATGAATACAGAGCCAATACTGATGACCCTTCAGTCACATTTGATTTACATCACTGAATGAAACATATGGTGCAGATTTTAATAGAGTTTTAAACCCCCCCAAAAAAAGACCAACCTAGTCTGACAGTTCAGTCTGAACACATTTGTGCTTATTAATGGCAAGAAGGCTGCCCTGCCAACACTAATGTGAATATTTTACAAAACTCCAATTTTTCTCTATGTTTAAGTCTCTCATTCAGCCCAGAGTTATCACACATCATTCAAGTGATCAAACAAACACCAAAATGTGATATGCTTTATCAAATAATGACAGTTATCTGATGATGACAAACCGGATCACCACACCTGGGTTTCTCACCATTACGCTGATGTCTTCATGTGAACACGATTTATTTAGTTCTTTAACGTCTGTGCGTATGTTTAAAACAAAAATTATTGAAAACTGAATTGACGTAGTCGAACGTGAGGTGAGGACAATAACAGGAAGTTTGATTCTACCGTCACTACATACAGACGTACTCCAAAAGAAATCTAATAAGAGATGGAAACATCTGAATCAGGGTTTTGTGATTATTCCAAATGTGTCAGAGCTGATTATTACAAAATCTGTTTACTCCCAGTAACTGGATTTTTATGATCATGTAAACAGGATTAGTGACACTTAAACAGAAGGTCTATATATACAGAGATTTAAAAAAAAAATACTTTCACAAGTCAAGGCTCTAAAATTGTAGTTTGTATGAGTCTACCTGAACTGGGAAAACAGTTTGGAAAATGATGGAGTCTTACTAATTTTCTGTTAATTGGTGCTTTTTGTTATGAATACACACACATGACACATCAAATACAGCTATGACACACACAGATGTCAAACAAGAGGCCAGTGTTTTACCTGAGACACGGTGATCCCACACTGCTTGGCGAGTTCCTCTTTGGCCTCTTCACTGGGGTAAGGGTTGGACAGGTGGGAGTAGAAATACTCATTCAGGACCTCTGTGGCCTGTTTACTGAAGTTACGCCTCTTGCGTCTGATGAGACATACAATGGAAATGAGTAACCGTTAAAAACCAAACCCTGCTACCATCAACACTTCCACATCAGCTGTGGTCAGGGAATCAAGGTTCCCACCCTCTTTCAACACACATAGTTCCTCTTTTTGATATATAATAAAGAAAAAAAAATATCACTAAATATCAAGTGAGTGTGTGTGTAAAAGGACTCAAAGGTGACACATACTTCCTAAACCATACCCCAAAGTTTGTTTTCTGAATTCTTACTTTCCTTCTAACTTTCACTAAATACAAAGTCACCCTCAAATCCAAGGGCTGTGAACCCCCCCACCCAGTGCCTTTGTTGTAGATAGGGAATATACTACCATTCACTGTGATAGTTTCAGAGGTGCTCTCTGTTGATACAGCCCATTGTAGAATATTGGCATCAGGCTGCAAGATCAGGCACCAAAACAGATTTGTATTCCTTTTAATATATGTTAAAGTTTTGTTTTTTTAAAATCAAATGTGGACAGACCACACTGCATGTGAACCGACTGTAATAAATGCATGACTCCAGTCACTCACGTACCGAGCATCGAGGAAGCGGGACCTCAGGATCATCACTGCTTCACAGGTGCTCTGCTTGAGCTGGGTCTGGATGGAGCTGAACTTGCGGTGGATGATGGCCACCATGCGCTCAATCTCTCGTGGAGTGACAGGTCGCGTACGTGACTGTTCCCTAAGCAGGTTCATCACATGGGTGGTGAACTCTGTGCACGCCTGGGGAACGACGAAACAGAAAAAACAGAGGGAACAGAAGGACAGGCATTTAAGGACAGAAATGTGCACATACCCACCAAACCATACTGAGTCAAAGAAGCACACCTAGACAGACAACATCTTTAGCTCCTTTCTTGGACTTTGATATCTCTCAGTCTTCCTCTGTCATTGTAAGATTTATATTTCTTGCATTCACAACAACACTTCAATATTTTGCCTCAAGAGGGCGCTACACATCGCTGGGTGAAACAAGCTCCAACTTACACTACTGCCTTTTGTAAACTAATTAAAACCAGCAGAAGCTTTCTGAATTTAGAATTTTGTTTTTGTTTCCCTGTTGTATGGAACTACCCTGGATTTACAAAATTATATGGTACATAACTACATAAATGCAAGTCAAGATCTGCAATCTTACCTTCTTTAAAAATTTACTGTTGGATAAGATGTTCCTGAGCATCAATACAGTATAGCAATAGTCTGGTTCACAGTATGTACCCTGCTGGAATAATCCTTTCCCTGGGTGACCATTACAGTGTTCCTTCAACTATCCTACAGTTACTATTTTCCAGTTTAACTCTGAAAGATCAACAACCTCAAAGCTTCAACTCCACACAGAAAAAGGTTGATAAAGACTTGCATCCTGTTTGTTATTTTCAGAGATTTTGTCATTATAATGCCATGGTTCACTTCCTTGTGTACAAACGTTCCACTATAACTTATCCCTGACTCTAGTTTGTAATGGGAACAGTGCTGCACTAACACAGTGTGGCAAATAGTGATGCAACATATCTGAATAGACATTAGCATATATTAAGGCTCCAATACTAATATAAATGTGTAATGTTTAACTCCAACCCAAGCTCTGAGGCTAACAACCCTCAAGACATGAGGAAACATCCTAAAAAGTGGACAAGAGGTTGAAAAGGGGAGACAGATATTAAAGAGACTTCTGCTAGTGAAAGTGTGCCCTCTAGCATAGAAGGATTATGCTGCTGAACTCTATACCTATCATGCTATTAGAGGATGCTGTTGGCAGAGCAGTTCTAGCACAGGCAGACGTGTACAGACGATGTGTACAGTCACGGTACCTGCTCGTACTTCTCCAGCTCAGTGTGGTAGATACTGCGAATCTGGCTCAACTTGCTTTTGTAGTCGGAGTGCTCAAGCGAGCTGTCGGGTGACATCCCTCCTGAGCTGGTGGCCGCGGACACGGCAGCCGCAGCACCGCCTCCTTTCTCTGGCCCCGCCACGCCCTCTGCCAGCAGCATGTTGTCCAGTCGCACCAGCTGAGGGTCCTGAGGCTCCTCCTCCTGGTTGTTTCTCATGGACAGGCCTGTTTTAAGACAAGGGTCAGTCTGTGTTGGTTTATAGTTGAAATAACAGAAAAATTAAAGTTTCTTTGAAGAGATGAGCTTAATGCAGCTTGCATTTACTTTCTGATTTAATTTATTATCTGGTGTTGAAATGTCTTTATTCTTGTGCAACGTCATTCACATTTTCCCACAATATCCTATCTTATAAGTAAGCAGTAGATGCCAATTCTTTTATAATAGTATTGATGACATACTACATATAGGCACTGGAAAGATGTGGACCCAATGGACTACCCTTACATTCATCTATACTTGCATTTATGAAGCATAAAAGACTGCACTTGCTTGAATGTAAGGGAGATAAAGAGTAATAAATAAATAATAATGAGTCTTGCATAGAAAACTGTACTGTAATATTGCACAGGAGTAATATATGGTTCAGGTTTGACTGTGTAGAACTGCATTTATTTACCTTACTTAAACATTATATCCCTGCTAAGTTGTCCTCAGCTATTGTTACATACGGTTTCTAAATAGAAAGCTGGAGCAGTGTAACCTGTTCTGTAAACCTGACAGCAGCTGGACAAATATGCAGCTGCTGTAACACCGACTTACACTGAACATAAACACACTCATCTTCGCTTCTCACAAAGCTAATATATTGAAAGCTACTGACAACAAAACTGTTTTGTTTGAGCTCACATGATGACGGCTTCGGTTTGACAGTGTCAACAATATTACTAACATAGTAGCAAATCTACAGTGGAAACCCCTGGCTGCAGTCCACACTGAAAACATGATACAGTACAGTAAGAGAACAGATCGTATTAACGTTACCAGTCTTTTCTTTGATCTCGCACAAAACGCTGAACAATGCAGGCTTCATTCGGTGACAGTTGAGGGCATGTTTCCTGCGCAGGGAGAAAAACACCACTTGAAACTAGCACAAAATGCTAACTTTATAGTTAAACAAAGTGCCAAACAATATGCAAACTGCCCCAAACAAGCATTAGCCTAGATAACTGACTAATTAGCTTTAGCCTTGCTAGTTTAGCACTTTGGCTTATGGGTTACATGAAGTCAAAATATTATTATTTATTTGTAGGTTTCTCGAACAGAGCATATTAAAATCGATTTTTATTTCGTTTTCTGACCTCATTGGTGTAAAAAACATGCGAGTACGATTAAAACATTAGCATTAGTGGCAACTAAAGCTATTTATGTTAGCATTGGCTAGTTAGCTTCGGCTAACCTAGCCTAGCCAGCTAACAATGGCTATGTTTAAGCGATCGATGCTACCAGATATACATGTTTGTAAGCTGGTCCAGATTTAGGGAAAACCCCACCGGCCCAACAACACCTGAAAACAGACGTGACATTTTAACTACAAAAGTATCTTTGTTTTTGTTCGTTAATTAGTTATCTAAAATGCAAATAATCAGCAACAATAGATTGAAGTTCAGGAAACTTTGCCACTGCGGGATGGAATCGACAACACGGGGAAAAAAAAGCTTCAACCTCAATAACCTTAAAAATGAACAAAATTAAAGTTGACACCAACTTTGCTTGTGCCTCGTCCAAACTTTGGTCGGTGATGGTCATTATTTGCTGCAGTATATCACCAATATCTCTGCGTGTTTCATGTCCGTTTTCTGTGCCCTCGAGGCCGGAGTCCCCTCCGTCGGACCGGTGCTGGGAAGGTTGATGAACCGAGTTAAGCGCGTGCATCCCGGGGTGGCCACTCATGCCCAGTCCCCGGCCGTTGGAGGCCCCATTGCCCGTCAGAGGCTGCTGCTGCAACATCTTCAGCGACGCACAGTGGCGACGACTGCTGCCCGACGGTTCACTGACACACAACACAGGCAGGTCCGCGGAAGCACCGGGGGGAGCAGGGGCCTCTAGCGACCGGCACACAGAGGTACAGGCCGGCGGAGGGGGACCGGGAACACCCACGGACCCACGGAGCAGGAGCACAGGCCAAACACTTCACCTTCTGGCATTTACTACTTTTATCAACATTTGTAAACTTTTAGAATCTTTAAACAAACTTCACTTTTTATTCATCAATAGAATGTTAAGTTACTTTCATTTTGCATCTTTGCACCCTTTCCAAACTCATTTCAATCTAAACAGTTCGGAATGTGCCCAAATAGTCGATTAGTCAAAATGGCATGGTCGAGTATTTGTTGGAGCTCTTTTTATTTGATGAATGTTTGTGAAACTACTACCTGGCATCTGCCTCCTCTGCTAACCCATATAGGCCCAGTGTGGTCCCAAATGAATTTTTCTATCTATTTAACCTTATTTAAATGATTTATCACTATTTATTATAATATTATCTTCTGTATTTTCCATTTTAGATAATGTATCTTGCTATAATTCACTGATCATATAGATGTTCATTAAAGCTTAGAGTAAATTCAAGGGTTATTATATCAAAACATAGAAAACTGGAAAAAAATAGACTTTTCTCAAAAAATATATCATTAAACAAGTGTCTATCTACTGTCATTGATCCAACTCCATGGGTTTTACTGGTGAATGAATGTTGTAGAAGATGACAGTGTTTCCATGTTCACTACAGAGCCTTGGAATGTCCAAATCTGATGACCATGAAAAGATGACAAACTGCATTTTACACCAATTACTGTATTCACAGGATTAGTGGATCAAGGGGTATTAAACATTTTAGATGAGTAGATGGATTTGCTTTTTTGGCTCATTATAGTTAAACAAAGTCTAACAATGTGTTCTAAACATTTTTAGAATAAATAAATGGCATAACTGGGGTCCCCAATCCCTAGTTATTTTGTTGTTTTTTTCTAGTATTTTTTTGGTATGAGTGAATGGTGTCATGACTAATCGACTTAAATTGACTTCATTCTTCAACAATAAAAAGTAAGTAAAAGCCCATTCATTCTATATACATAGGACACACACACACACACACACACACACACACACACACAAATGGACAAACTTGAGGCAAAAATGTATCAAGATGGAGACAACAGAACAAAATAATATGAAACTAAATCTTGTCAAAATACATAATGGGGATAACATAACTGGCTATTGCAGCTACATTTACATTTCTAAAATTTTGACTTAAAAAAAATAATGTTACTTCAAGTTAATTTTGCTTACACATGTTAAAGAAAATCATGTTAGCCGTACTGGCATAATTGTGTCAGTCTGACAATTGGTGACTTGTGGGATACACTTAAACTATCACTGGCATTACTTAACCCATAAAGACCTAAACAGTCACTGACAACTAAAAGCATCTGTTGATCTAAAATGTTTATCCATTAATCCCATCAATACATGCAAATAATTGGTGTAAATGCAGTTTGTCATCTTTTCATGGTCATCAGATATAAGCCATTTGGACTCTCAGAGGCTCTGTAGTGAACGTGGAACCATCTTCTACAATATTGATTAATCAGGAAAACCCATGGAGTTTGATCAATGACAGTGGATGGACACACTTGGTTTATGTTCAATTATTGATATATTTTGCTCAAAAAGCCATTTTTTTATTCAGTTTTTTCTGTTTTGAGATAATAACCTTTGAATTTACTGGGAGTTTTCATGAACATCTACTTGATTAGCACATTGATTATAAGAAAATACTTGATTTTCACTTAGACATGCAAAATAGTATAGTGTTAAAGGAAATGGTGATAAATCACTTTTGAAAGGTTATAAATAATAATAATAATAAACTTTGTTTGTATAGTACGTTTCATACAATAATTGTAGCCCAAAGTGTTTTGCATTGGTTAAACTTTACAAGAAATAAAATAGAATTTTCATAAAAAGGCTTTAGACAGGGATGAAATAAGAAATACATTAATATTCGATTACACACAAAATTTTAAAAGTTCAACAAGATACAAGTACAAGAAAGAAATAGAAATTTTCATGAAATTGCAAAAGACATGGGTGAGATAAGAGCTAAGTACAGAAAAATTCTGTGAGAACTGCCACAAAATCCCACTGGGTCTTTATGGGTTCAGCATTTTATTTAGTTTGATTAAAATTAGATCGATAAGTGAAAAATAGACATTAAATCAATGTAAAGAAGGTGAGTGTAGTCTGAGTTAATTCAACAAGAATAACAGAAGTTAAAATATGAACACAATGAAAAAGGACAAGTTGTTTCTCTTTCTCAGACATATCTGTTTCACATTTTTGCTATTTTTTTCCACCTGTACAAATAATCTATTAATCAACTCAAAGAAAATGATCAGTAGATTTATCTTTTACAAATATAATAGATAGATAGATTAATTGTTTACAAAAATAATGGATAGCTGCGGTTCAAACACTAAAAATAGCAGGGTTTTATTTCTCTATTTCTGTTTTTACTCAGCAAAAATCTAAATAAATGGACTCAACACATTCAAAACACAGGCGATCTTCAGTCAAACCATGCAGACCAACGACAGCCACCACTGGTAAAAAAGGTGAAACAAGATGAAAAACGATGCAAAAAGTGTTAAACACACAAGATGAACCAAGACAAAACAACCCAAAAGGTCAATCTTTCCTTTTGCCTGTCTGTTTTATGACACAAATAGAAAGTAAAAGGAAAGAAAGGGTAGATGTTTGACACTTTTGGTATGCAGAGAACATCACGTTACTACTGACTGGATGAAATGTAACCCTGACAAAACAAAAACACACAAAAAAAAAACAAAAATCCATCAGCATTACTTTGGAAAGCAGAAGTGTTTGTCTTTCAGAGGATATAATTAGGAAGAAATACTATTTGACAAAATAAAAATCCCCTGTAATTCTTTAAGTGTGAGGCTTTTGTTTTTTTTAACAGTATGGAAGTATTCAGATGAAGAATACCACTTTATTTGTTTGTACATTCGCTGCTTAAACAGATCAATCTCACGTCGACCGCTTCTCTCACTCGTCTGCTTCTACTTCTCCTTTCAGCTGCGAGTCAACAGGATGTGGATGCCAAAACCACAGCAGCGTCAAAGAGCAACGCGCCTGTTTCAACATGTTGCACTTGGGTCTGACATAATTAAACGTAGCACTTAAAGCAGCAGCTGCTACAGACGCTCAGACACTCACTCATTTAAGATAAAAAAAAAAAAACAAGACAAGAAAGAGCGATTACTCTGGATTGAGAGAGAAAGCACAACCAGTGGGTTTTTCTTCTGCTTTTTTTTTTCATCTTCATAATAGCATACGTTGTCAGATGTGGGCCAAGTAAATAGGGGTGGGCTGTGGTAAGAGGAACAGGAAGAGAAAAGACGAGAGAAAGAGAAAAGGTAGCAAGGCAGGCAGAGGGGAGGGAGCTCGTCACGTCGGCATGTTCAAGTATTCATAGCACCGTTTTTTTTTTCCCACAAATATACTGACTGGACAAATGTTAAGTCAGATATGTTGAATTTAGTGCCGTGACTTCAAGACATGATGCTTTAACGACACCTCAGAAGATAAAGGTAAGGAGGAAGTTGATTTAAGGGGGGAAACCTGTGAGAATACTGTGTGTGGGTGCATTTTTCTGTGAATTTCACTGATAATGTTTGGTAAAATATACTTTAAGAGGGTAAACAAGCTGATGTGTGAGGCACAGGAGCGGAGATAATGATGTCACGGAAATCTGAGTTTAGTTAATTCCCAGCTTAAACATCTGTAGTCAACACGTTCCAACCTGCCAAACAGGTTTCTCTCACATTTCTTTGTAGGTACAGCTGCTTACTTCCACTGCTCTGTGTTGATACTTGCCATTGCAGTTGAACATGTGTGTTTATCACTTACATATGAACAAGTGACCTCAGATCTTTGACCTAAACCTCTGTCTTATATGTTGCTCCCTCAGGGTTTTGACAAATTATTAATGGACAGCTCGGAGATCAGAGTTGAAATGGGTGAGAAGCTGGAGCCCCTGGTCATCACCGAGGAGGGGGATACAATACAGGGCGTCTGTGAGACAGAGGCTGCCATCGTATCAGCCGTCACCGCAGAGTCGACTCTAGAAAAGGAAGAGGATGACAGACACGAAAACGAGAAGGGAAAAAACACCGCCGGGGCTATGTGCAACGAGAAAGAACGTCTGCAAAACAGCACAGAGGAAGAGCAGACGGATGAAGGTGCAGCAGGCGAGGATGACAACACTGAAAGAGATAGACTGGAGGAGAAGGAGAATGATGGACAAGACAGTGGTGAGAGTGAAGAGCAAGAACACAAGGAGATGGAGGTCCAAGAAAAACAAGTGGATGTAGAGGAATTGAACTGTTCCCATGAGGAGACCCAGAGCCAAGAGGATGATCCAAAAAAGGTCTGTGGAATGTTATTGTGCTTGAAATATCTTCTCTCAATTACAGGCTCATGCAATAATCAAAATGTTTGTCTTTTATGTTCTTGACTTGACAAACTTCCAGTCTGGTTCTGATTGTGAAAACAGTCTTGTGGTGGAAACATTTTTGTACGTAGGAGTGAGTTCTTGTGCTGTGCCAACAAAGCGTCGCTGCCACACACTGACAAAACCCTGTCCTTTATGTATCGTATTTGTGTTCAGGCTCTTCAATTAACCCCCGACTTCCCAGAGGCTCTGTACGAACTCCTGTGCACCTTACAGGAGGGCAGACGACTCAATGACCAGCGCTGCTCCTTCAGGCTGGAGGAGGGCATCAGGAGGAGGAGGTGCCACTCGGAGCCCAACACCACCAAACCTGCCAACAGAGGTAGGGGCCCTTTGACAGAGCTCTGGGGAACTGATGAAACTGGTGCAGCTGTTGCAACTTTTTCCACACAGCAATTCTGACTCATGTTGATCAAGCTGCATCAACATGAAACTACCCGCACCGTCCACCTCAACTTTAGAGTTTCTTTTGGAAATCATTGCCAGAGGTTTTCTTGTGTTTTTTCTCGGAGTCTCCTGCTGCGTGACCATCAAAGCTTCTCCCTCTCTATTCTCTCCACAGTCGTCTTTTCCTCTATGACTTCACTGCAGAAAGAGGAGTTTTTCGATCTGGTGGCCACTGCTCAAGCCCGCCGGCTGGATGACCAGAGGGCACTGCTCGGACGCTCTCCACCACCAAAACCAAGGTTCAGAAGTTTCAGAGGAAGCATAAAACAACTGTCTTTTGTGAGGAAACCAGAGCCGGAGCCAGAACCAGCCCCGGCGCCCAAAGAAGATCTGTATAATATGATTCTCACCACACAAGTAAGTCAGTATTTAGATATTTTATGTGTAACATTGGCATCTGTTTGTTAAATAAAGGCCAGTCGTGTCACACACAAGAAGAGAGAGCCTGAAAATACAAATCTGTGTTAAGTCATGCATCTTGGAGCACAATATGTCATCACACAGAGGCTGGGATTCACTATATTGTGTTAGATTACACCACTATGAACAACCCACCATGTTTAAAGCATATTAACTCTGGAATGGCTCAAAAGAATCAGACTTTTGTCTCATCTGTTCATCCTTGGATTCATGGAGGAACTGATTATATTTTAGTGGCTGAAGGTCAAAGGGATTAAATAAGATAAAATTCATTCAAATAAAAAGTCTGAGAGAACTGTATGAACAGAGGGATAGTGGACACATAGGGCTGAACTTTACATTTAATAGTCAAATAGGATTTGTCACCAGTATAATACATGTAACAGGGGTTAACATTTATCTGTGTTGTCATATATACTGTATGCAAAGTTTTTTATTGCTATTTTTTTTTGTATAACAATTTTAATGAGACCTGATTATGTGATTATTGTAATTTTCCTGTTAGCGTTTATTGTGATACTTTAAGTGAGGCAATATTTTGTGTTTTTCTCAAATCTAATTTTAATTGAATGCAATATATATCATGATGCAGGGATTTACAGTGTGATATATGGAAATACAAAGGTCAAAGTCAGCTTTATGTACGGCACAAACAGAAGACTGAAACTGCATAACTCTGAGGCCCACGGCGCATCGACGAACATAGTAAAAAAACAAAAAGAAAAGAAAATATCTATAAGCAACAAAGGGCTCAAGAAACAAAAAAAAAAAGAACTCAAACCACCGAAAAGGATAAAGCACATTAAAGGATAAAGTGACAACAGTAAAATGACAAGGGAATGGATGAATCAAAGGAGAAAAAAGTAACAGAAAAAGGAAAGCTATATATTGTGATTTGTAATCCCATTTCTATTTAATATGATTGAATATATTGTGATGCTGTAGCGAGGTGATATTAAGCAGTTTTATCGTAATATCGATCTATTACGATACATACTGTCATACAGAGCAAAAATGTAAACAAGGCAAAAAAGACTTTTTTCTGATTTTAGTGAAAGTAATAAAAACTGAGTTTAAAAGGTTACAGACTGTAATTTGTGTTTATCACAGACCCTGAACCATCACATTTTTGCCTGTAAACTATTAAAACATATATCATCTGTGCAGTCCTTCTTAGAACCAGGACAGTATCACAGAACTGAATCCCCAATAGTCCTGTTTTCCCACGGCCTGTTCTCCAGTGTCATGAACTTTCGTCTTCCGCCCTCAGGCTCAGGGTCGGTTGGAGGACCAGCGCAGTCGGGCCCCGGGCCCCATGGACGACGAGGACTTCTTCTCCCTCCTCCTGAGGGTCCAGGGGGGGCGCATGGAGGAGCAGAGGACTGAACTACCACGCCTGCTGCAAACCTGAGACGGACAAAGCAAAACCCACTGGGCTGACTTTGAGCCGTCAGTGATGTTTGTCTTGTCTCATCTGTCCGTTTTTGAGCTTTGTCATGTTGTTTGTGGAGAGTTTCCATCCCTCTGATGGTGTTGGTCAGTGATAAAGCTGTTGAGACTGTGGCAGAACGCTAATGTTTGACACACAGATCTTTTAACATGACTTGATTCTGGTGGAAATGTGGACTTTACTGCTTCTTTTGTATTTTTTTTTGTTTCAAAACAGGACTGTGGCTGAAACAGGCTGTGCTTTGTTATCTTGCAAAATTTGCATTTTGCTGAATGTTACTGAATGACTGAGTGGGTTTTGTGTTTTCTTATCCTGCTTGTGTGGAAAGCACTCAACTGACGTCTGTTATTTTTCTTATTTGTAGATATTAAAGACAGGAGGAGGGCGATGAGGAGATAATAGCTTGGAGGCTGTACAGTGGTTTATACTGTATGATAATAGCTCTTTAGAAAATAAACACAAGTTGTTCCTCAGACTTTTGCATTTATATATTTATTAAAATTTTCCAACAAAGGCAAAAAGACATGTAACATCCTCTAATGAGAATATATTACAACATACACACACATTCTTTTTTTTTTTCTTTCATTTTTACACATCAAACACACCACAGTTTCCAAAACACATCTTAATAGTCAACCTAGGTAATAGCCTTGCTTGGTTATTCTGATCATTTATCATCGTTCCTTTTCAAACTTATGATCAAACTAATCTTTTCAGACACTTTTAAAATGTATATTTTGCTTCCTCTTGCAAATAAATCCTTAAAACCTGCACACATAAAAACACAGGTGAGTTTGTGATTCTCCGTTTAGAGAACAAACCAAGCAAAGATAAAGATGTTAATTTTTTACAGAGTGTTATCTCAACTTCCTGAATTTTGATCAGTTGCTCCTTTTAGTTAAACGCCACACCATCAAACTCTGTAATTGTATGCTTGCACTATGTATGACATGACATGTATATAATAACTATATACAAGGATGTGACTGATGACACTGTTGACAACTTCCCCTTCTAAAAATAGAACTTAAGTTTATCTGAGGTAAAATGATGAGTTACTCTCATCCTATCAAAGTATTTGACATTTCATAAGCTTCAGAGCATAATTCCCTTTGTCATATTCTAAACTGTGATATCTGCATAAAATGAATCAGCAGGGTTAGGAGAGTAAAGTTATGGAAGGATCACAATTTTGCTAAAAATATGACTTAAGCAATTGTGCTAATTGGCTAACGATTTAGTATTACAACTATATGACCTACATGATCTACTGATGAAATTGTTCATTAATAAAACCAAGACATAATTATTCGTGTGGGCAGTGGTGGTTCTTAGTACCACCACTATGACATCACAATTATAGAAACTATCAATAATATACAAACAAATCCAAAATAACATGGTGTAGCATTACAGAGAGAGAAAGAAAGAAAGAAAGAAAGAAAGAAAGAAAGAAAGAAAGAAAGAAAGAAAGAAAGAAAGAAAGAAAGACATTTGGTGTATTGAGGGTGAAAAAGCCAGAAACCCAGTTCAGACGACTCCAAACCTCTAAACTACAAGCACAACTGTGGCGTGTACATCATCTGGAGCGGTTCACAATCAATATTTATCTAGTAATAACATGAAGAAAAAAATTAAATAAATAACATCATAGCCTACTCATCAGAGATGTTCAATGTTTATACACACTCTGTGCAGGAAAACTTCCCTGACTCTGTCCTGGAGGTGATCTGTGTTTCAGTTCCATCCATACGTCTTTTTCTGTCCATGGAGGCTGAGGCTGAGAGGCTCCTCCTATTCCTGACGTAAGTTTTTATTCTCTTGAGAGCAGACAATGTCCACCACTGGGAGGGTTGGCTGACCTCTCCTCATCATGTCCAGCTTTTCTGGAAAAGTCCGCCTTGAAAATGTTTTTCAAGTTTGTCTGAGATCAAATCATTTTCCTCTCCTCCGTCAGCCACGGTGGGCATAAAAAATCGACCTCAAATGTATTAATACTTCAATTCAATTTACTTTATTGGCATGAATCAAAAAGAATATTGCCAGAGTTACATCAAACAAATGGTGCCAGATACAACAAACCCCGCCCCTTGCAGGTATTGTGGCTTATTTTGGCATCGATCCAGCTGATGTCATCATGTTTATGTGTGTGGTGATGTTTGCATATCAATTGCCTCTATATTTGTGCCGAGTTTGAAGTCAATTTAAACAGAAGTAAAAGGAGAAGAATTTATTTTTTTTTTAATTCATAAAAAATGTGAACTTTGACCTATTTTTCCCAAAATACAATCAGATTTATTTTGGGTCACTGGAAATCTATAAACCCAATTTGGTCTGGATTCAACCAATAGTTTTGTTGCTAGAGTGTAAACCATCAAACAAACTGAATCAAAAATAATATCGCTTGCATCCCTGGAAACAGATGGAGACTGAAATCTGATTGGACCAAATATCTCACATTCACATCCACGTACCGGAAGCATTACAGCCATAAGAAACACTTGGAAATGAAGAGGATAGTCTGTTTGGAATAAATTACAGTTGTTTAGGCTGTAAATGTAGGTCAGTGTTTCTGATTGTGTTCAGGCAGAGAAGGCCTTACTGACCCTGATGACCCTCCTCTGACTGGGAACAAATCAGAACGTGTGCACTGAACATTAGGAAGAACAAGTTCATAGATGGAGCCCCGCCCTCCAGCTGCCCCTTAACTTTTGTATTATTAAAACTCTACTTATAAAAACATCCCATCACTATCTCCACAGAACACTGGTCTCGTGGCTGTTGTGTGTTGATACAGGCCCTGACATTACAGGCTTATTACTTATCACTTATATGTTGTAGGAACAATAAATAATGACTTCTAGTTGATCAATTGGAACCAGAAATGGTTTAAATGACCCTCTAGAGTAAAACTATAACATCTGTCACATCCTGACTGGTCACGTCAGCTTTGTGAGGAAGTCCTGGTCAGAGTTGCGATGGGAGAATGCTACTTTCTTTTCCTCAAACCAAGCAGCTTTAGTGACAGATTAGAAGAACTGTTTGACCAACACCCTGAAATCAGACCATGAGGCTGAGATCCTTCCTTTTTAATACTTCAGGAAACATGTCAAAAGTCAAACAGACAAAAATGAAGAGTAAAGAAAAAATACAAAGCAAGGGTTGAATTTCAGTTTAAGGTCAAATATATCCACTGAGTCATCAACATTTTCAAGCTGTGTTTTGAAGATCTTGACGACTCAGTAAATATTACCCTGACACAAGTGGTTCTCCTTGGCCTCTTCACTAAATTATGAAGTGGTATCAAGACACAGAAACTTTGCAAACAAGAACAGGAACAATTGCAAAAACACGTATGCTAAAATAAACCACATTTAGAAAAACACATTAAGTGAAAAGGAAAAAAAACATTGTGAAACAGGAAGAAGCATCAGCAGTCCAATATGGTTCCACTTTTCAGGTCTTAAATGACTCGAGTTGGTCAACAGAGCTGCTCTGTAGGTGATTCCTGATTTACCATGTTCAGTTTCAGAAGATACACAGATGTATATGGACATGGAACAGTGGGTTTTTCCAAATCTGCTGCTGAAATGGCCTCAGTTCTTAGATTCAGGCCTTCCGCTAGAGTTTTCAACATTACAGCAGGGACTGACTCCCATTTACTATTGCATCCTTATTTCAGCCATGTCTTATGCAAGTCTGTGCAAATTGCATTGTATTTCTTGTACTTTTATAACTATTATAATTTTGTGTATAATAAAATTTTTATCTATTTCTTATTTCACACCTGTTTTAAAATTGTATTTTAAATTTTAACCAATGTGAAGCACTTTGGGCTACAAGATTTGTATGAAAGGTGCTATACAAATAAAGTTTCTTATTCTTATTCCTATTCCTATTCTTATTCTTATTCTTATTTTTATTCTTATTCTTATTCCTATTCTTATTCTTATTCCTATTCCTATTCTTATTCTTATTCTTATTCTTATTCTTATTCTTATTCTTATTCCTATTCCTATTCTTACTCTTATTCTTATTCTTATTCCTATTCTTATTCTTATTCTTATTCCTATTCCTATTCTTACTCTTATTCTTATTCTTATTCTTATTCTTATTCCTATTCCTATTCTTATTCTTATTCTTATTCTTATTCTTATTCTTATTCTTATTCTTATTCTTATTCTTATTCCTATTCCTATTCTTACTCTTATTCTTATTC
>JAPTYQ010000009.1:4654120-4665378 GCA_029814465.1 Ostorhinchus cyanosoma
TTTCTTTCTATTCAACCTTTCTTAAGTGGTTTATCATCATTTATTTTAATAATTGGCCTTTTGTGTTTTGTGAATTTTCAGTGAAAATCAAGTATTTTCTTCTATTTAATTTACTGATCATGTAAATGTTCATCAAAGCTCAGATTAAAGTTTAGGGTTAGAGAAAACTGAACAAAAAAAACAAACAATAACTGACATCAGCCCACAAATTCTAGTCCCAAAGTAAAGTGTTTCTAAATAGGGATTCACCACTATTTTCAGAATTTAATATGGTTTCATCATTTTTGCATCAACTTGGACATCTGAGACTAAAACATTTGGTTTTTTCGCCAGTTTTATCAAATTTACCAAAATCCAAATTTGCACATACTTGTGGAATTAGATAAGGTTTGATTTGGACTTTGTGTGCTGAGAATCATCTGTGTGTTAACATTTGTTCAGTCCATCTATGAGCTGTAACAATACCTACTTCTACACAGAGTTGGTTTTGTCGAACAGCCCCAGAGCCAGTAAAAGTCTGAACATAAAGTCAGCTCTGGTCAAAGACACAATGAGATCAAATGTTTTAGAATGATCCAGGTAAATGTTGCTGTGGTGTGAACTGACACAGCAGCTCATCTTCACTTGGCTCAGTTTGACTGAATGTTGAATTATGTGTAGTGTGTGTTTTTCTTACTGACGTTCACCTATTAGCATGACACAGCTTGTATCAATAGACTGTTTTCTCTGTGCATTAAACGTGACACCAACGCCTCTAAACAAACAACAGAACTGGTCTGAGATGAGATAAAGAAATTCCAGACACTCTTGTTTTTTCATCTTCTGAACCACTTTATCCTCGAGGGAGTTTGTGGGTGCTGGAGCCTATTCCAGCTAACTATGGGTTCAGCCTGGACATGCCTCTGGATCATCGGAGGGTTTACATATAGAGACAAACAACCAATCACTCTCACATTCACACTTATGGGCAATTTAGATGAACCAGTTAACCTATCAGTGTATGTCTTTGGATGGTGGGAGGAAGGTGGAGAACCCACACAAAGACGGGGAGAACATGCAAACTCCACACAGAAAGGTCCCATCCCCGTCAACTGGTGTTGGAATCGAACCCACGACCTTCTTGGTTTGAGGCGTTACCATTTTTTAAATGTTTTTTCCATTTCATCAATACAAGAAATGCACATTCTTAAGTAACTCAGTATCACTGTCTTTCACGTTATTCATAATTTAAGAGGCTTTTAAAAAGTGAATCCTGCCACAAATAAGTCTGAAAGGCTCGCACTTGGATCTGAAGTGTAGAGGTTGTTGCTATTGAATTGATTCTCCGCCTCGTCCTGTTGCATTGGTGTGAACTGACAGGTTTCAGGATGTTGCAGAATGCAGCTTTGCAGGTGGCTGCAAGTTGGCGCTCGTCCCATTGTAAGTGAACAGTGAACTGTCTGTAATCATGGATGTATGAGCACTAACTTCATACATGTACATGTGCATATATCACCTACTGGACCTTTCATGATATAGTTTAGTCATTTTTTCCACTTTCTTATTAACCTGTCGTAGTGTTTGCACTTTACAGATGCACACTCAGCAAGTGCTGGGTTCTATGACTGCAACACCTTTTTATAATCAGTATGTTGACAGTTTCTGTAACTTTCGAAACTCACAGGGATTTAAAATAAGTTATTTTGCTTCGAACAATGTCTGAGTGCTATGCGTCAGCAACAGAAACCTACTTTTTGTCTTGCCTCTGTTGACTTAATTTGTCTCGGGCTGAGATCAATTTGAGATTACATCTATTGTAAGTTATTTTCTGCCACACAGATACTGACAGATGTCTGCGGTTGCTGCAAATCTTTGTACGAGGAACTGCTATCATATCATTTGAAGGCCTCTTCCTCAAGTCTCACTAAAAGAAACCATTGTGATTGTTCTAGTCTTTAGTTTTGTATCACTTTAAAACATCTTTACAAACCATCTGAGTTTCTTTTGTTACACGTACAAAACAGCAACAGAACAGATTGGAAGTGAAACGCCTCTGTACCTGTCAGTGAGGATGTCGAGGACCCTCTGAGGGGAGGTGAATGATCGGTACGTGGAGAGGAAGATGGTGATGAAGGACGAGTCTCCCATACAAAAGGAGTGAAGGAGGTGGAGCACCAGCTTTTCCTCGGTCCCTGCTTTCACACACTGGGAACGAGTCACTGCCGTCTAGAAAAGAGGCAGGAAGGAAGGAAGACAAAGAAACACAAAAACAAACACAAGGGGACTTAATGTTTATGAAAGTAGAAAGCCTTTTCAGTCGAGCGTCTCAGTCATTGACATCTGACTTACCAGGGGACTGGTCGGGGCCCCATGCTGCTGTTTAACCACCACGGTGTAGATCACCCCATCCTCCTCCTCCTCCACCACTGTGGACTACACACAACTCAGGTTAGGGCAGCGTTTATGTGCTGCAAACACATGCAGGTGCACAGTCATCCCCCTCATGTCATATCAGTATCAACATCATGTACAACTTGACTGTAAATATGTAAATAATATGTATGCATATATGTACAGAACAAGTCATTTTAATAGAATATTCTCTTTTATGTTTCATGTTTCATTCTTCTATGTTTCTGTCTTTCTTTTGGTGTTTTTGCAGACTTATCTTATCTTATCTTATCTTATCTTATCTTATCTTATCTTATCTTATCTTATCTTATCTTACCTTATCTTATCTTATTTTATCTTATCTTATCTTAACTTAACTTATCTTTTTTTTTTTAGCTTATTTTATCTTGTATCTAATTTGTGGATGGAGGAATTTTTATATCACCTATTAGTTTGGAACAGCTGTTTAGAAGTAAGTACTGTGGCTGTCACCATATTAAGTTTTTGGAACCAGAAGTGATAATATTTGAATAAAAGGGATGGACCTGCAGGAGGTAGAGGGGTCAGAGGTCAGCTGATGCCAGGTTAGTGAACTAACTTACTAACTCTGTAAAAAAAACACAGGAAAACCTGTGGGTGGAACCTATTAACTGTCTGTCAGGGGAAAAAAGCATATTATTTAATAACCCTAAACCCCAAAAGTCAGATGCAGGAGAACAAACCGTCAAACAGACATGTCAATCAAAGCCTGACATGGCAGAAATCACATCTTCTATTTGGCCTGAAAACTGATTAATATGGGAAAAATGTAAAGATGTGTTAAAAGATTCCAATTGAAATAAATGAGACAAGAATGACTCCTAAAAAAAACATTATAGACTTAGTATTTCTTGAGAGAAGTCTAATGTAAATCTGATGGAACTAGGGGGTTTTTCAGCCAAATTTAGTGGCTGTCAGTCGTACAACAGTCTTCAGATACTTCCTCTTCCTCAGCTTCATGTTCTTTCCCTTTGGTTGGTGCAGCTCTATTCATTTATCAGTTTATATAGCTTTTCATCCACCCAGATAAACTGTTCAGGTTAAGATGATGGTTAGAAATGTCATCCAAAAGTATTTAAATGCAATAACTTAACAAACAGCATAAGAAAAATAGTCAAAGCAACTGGTACTTTGTGAAGTACTGCTAACCTCAATGCTAACTGTAAAGCAGGGTTTGACTTCCATCACAATGTTGTTTTCAAGTTTATAAAACCCCAGGGATAGCCTAATTATCACTAATCCATAAGTCGTTCCATGCTTCTGCACCTAAATCACTTCCCTCACAGTGAATAACTTCGAAAACAACTCCATCATAAACACAGTCTGTTTGTTTACATAAACAAACTGAAACGTCACTCGGGCCTTTTACAAAATTTTGTGGTAAAGTGCATTGTGGGAATGCCCGAATCTGTGAGAAACTGCTTTTGTTTCCCACAATGCACTTCGTGATAAAATTTCCTGAACTATATAAACATGCACAATAAATACATAATCCATTGCTGTAGCTAATCCAACATCCATGCATGTAAAAATAAAGCTGCTCTGAGCTCTTTCCTCACATGCTACATGTAGCTCATGTGATGTAATTTTAGCCTCGGGGAAAGTCCCTGACACACTTACCCCATTTAAAGCCCACATCGGCTCAGTATCTAGTACCTCAATCAGCACTCATGCATTTTAATGTTTTCAAATATGTAAGTCTTACCAGATCCAGAGGACAGTACCAGGTCGTCTTCATCGGTGAGGGCTCTGCCTGAGGAGGACAAAAAGTCAAAGAAGTTCAATGTTTGTTCAGACAAACGAGTCGGAGGTTTTAGGATGGGATCAGCTCATCCATGTGATCGATCAACACTTAATCTGAGACAGTTTAGAACATCCCAGACCAAAACTAGTCTTCATTTGATGTCAGTTACAGAATGAATGAAAAGCTTTTCATTCTGTTTACATGATGAATTATTGATTTAGATCATATAGAAAGCGTGTCAACAGATGCCAGTTGTCAACAATTGAGTTGCAAAAGTTGCCTCAAGGTGCAAATCCAGGAAGAATATTTGTAAAAAATAAAAATAGAATAAAAAATATAGAGAGTATATATATAAAACACAGTACGGTATTTCATTTTTGACATTCTCATCTATTGTAGGTGACTACTTTGTGAAGCAGCGTGGCATTATGGGAGTTGTTTTCATCATCAGTGCCAATGAAAATGTATCTGATGTGACTCAGGTAGAAATCAAGTTTACAGATGTGATAATGTAAGTAAGTTTCATTCACATTATTACCTAATATATGTTAAAGGTTGACATTAGATAAATTGACTTGGTCACCTTGAATCAGTTTGGTGGCTAATGTCCCTGGTTGCACATAGTTGTAAGATGAATCGATACTGAAAATATCAATAAAAAAGATCTCTAATGGACTAGTGTGTTCCAAAATTGGATGAACAAATTAAAAAAAAGTATATAGTGTGACCAAACCATTAGGAGATTAGATGCCACTGACAGGTGACCAAATGAAATATACTCATAGACAGTAAAAATATATGGATTTCTCTGAATTAGAAGTACAGTATATAACTAAATATACAGCAGTTGTTTTAAGATTAAATGTGAAAGTGTAACATATTGAAGCTTTATTTACATGTGTCACTATCTGAATTTCAACCTCATCCTGTGACTCTGCATTTACATCCAGACATTACATTTCCACACTGTCTCCATAAAAAAACTGGCAGAAGGTGAGAATCAGTCACAGATGAGAAACAGAAAGCCGACTTACACTGTTGGGTTAAACAAATGGCCCTACAATATATCAAGCTTTTAATAAAGTCATGTAAAAATACCAACAAATGTAATTTATTGTAATTAATACTCAAGTAAAGCAGGCAATCATGCACCCTTGAGAAAAATATATTCCAGGAAAAATATGGCAATGCCAAATTAAAGGTATCACCTGAATTTAATCTTCACTGAAAATACTGTTTCTTATTTACCTTTCCCACAGACCCAAAAGCACTTTAATAGCCTATTTGTTTTGGCAGCATTAGTACAAAGACTAACAGCTATATTCTGATGCCCATGATTCTTGGATCAGAGGATCCCACGGACTAACAGAGTCACATTACAGACAGGAGATGACTCAGAGCGTTTAATAAAGACAAACTGGCCTGTTGGTGTGTGAGGATGGAAGACATACAGCAGCACTGACAAATATTTCATTACTGTCAAAAAAAAAAGCTGTGATAAGAGGCAGATGACAACTTTCTTACGTCGTTGAGTCTGTAATATGTTGAGATACCAAGGGACAAGAAGCTTTTCTGTTTTTCTTAAGTTTAATATTACGTGTTTAGGCAGGCTCTTGTGTTTACAGGAAATTTGGCGGTTGTTCGTTGACGTTCATTTACTCCATTTCTATGCTAACAGTAGCAGGTACACTGTTGTAGCTGTAGAGGAACACAACACTAGAGCAGCTTGGCTATGACTGTTTTGGGGAGGATTTTTTTAGGAGAAACTGACCCCAGTCCTCTATATAGAAATCAAACACAGTACAGGCTATTATCATGGATTTAGCAATCTGAAACACACAACTATATCACTGCTTATTATCATGGATGTGTGCAACCCAGACAGTTGATAAATTAGAAATGAAGTAAGTTAATGTCAACAACTGCCAGCACAAAACAAACCCCCAACACTCATACAAGCACATGAGCAAGTGCAGATCTTGCATAAAGAATCTTATTAAGCTTTATTTCTGATTTTTTTAAGTGATCAGTTCAGGCACCACTTCAGCAGGAAAGTAAGAAAAAACTGAAACAATACGTAACCCTTTACTTATAAAATCAATCTAAACAACTACAGTGGTGGAAAAAAACTATTAGACCACCCCTTGTTTTCTTCAATTCCTTGTTCATTTTAATGCCTTCTCCAACTAAAGGTATATTTGTTTGGACAAATGAAATGAAAACAACAAAAATAGCTCAAAAGAGTTTAATTTCAGAGCTGATGTCTATCCATTTTCCATGTTTTCTTGATAATAACCAAAATCAGTTCAGTTCTTGTATCAATATCTATGTCATTATACTGACAAAAACAGTGCTTTTATTCATTCCATGTTTTCTTTTCTGTCTGTTTTAGTCACATGATACACACAGGAGTTAGTACTGGATTGGATAACCAATGTGTGTGATGACTTTTGATGGTCTAATCGACAGTATCTATCCTTTATAAAACCATACTTTAAAGGGACAGTTGTCACAGCAAAGCAATAGCAATAGCTGCTGTGGAACAAGTGCTATTTTGCATTTTAAATTTACCCCACAGGTTTGCAAAGTCACAGTTACCTCCACCCTTTAGCTGCAAAACTGTTGCATTGTCTTTAAAACCAGCTGCTGTTCCTGGCTGATAAGAGCACAGACACCCAACCTTACAGTAAGTGTAGTAAGTAAGCTCTAAAACCAAAACAATGAGCTGTTGAAGTCTGTGTTCTGTTGAGAGCCTGTTGTTTGTTAAGGTTAGCCAATTCCTTTTAAGCTAACAGTAGGCAGTGCTGCAGGCAGCAGCGAGGCATTGAAGGATTCCAAAGTGAGGCAGGATTTTCACTGAAAAAAGAAAAAAAAAAACAGCTCACAAACCATCAAACACTGTGACATAGTTAAAACCTGGGCGTCTGTTTTCAACACCCTGGGTAAAAGGGTGGAACATCAGGCAGAAGTCAGTGTTAAATCTTAGCTATTAATAATTGATGAGATGAGATGGATCGAATGATAATGATAATTAGGAAGATTCATTAAGACGCATTCATGCTCGACGTTAAAGACGCATACGTATATAGACGGAGCGTTCTGTCCGATCTCTGTGTTCATTACGTTGTGTATTTCTGTCTGATCCCTGGGAGCCTGTGGATGCGAACCCCACAGAGAACACAGAGCACTGCCACCGGGAACCGTGGAGGCAGTGCTGAGAGTGGAAGAGAATCATTTCCAGAATTGGCAGAACTTTTCAAAGAGCAACTGTGTGAGTTAGTGGAAAAACTACCGATATATTTATGACAACGACCCTTCTAAAAAAAAAAAATCAACATTTGTATCCTTATTTTTAGGAGGTATTAGTGTGGGTGGTAGAACTCTATCTAATGTGGACCACTGTCCTGTTTCATGCTGTGTTTAGGTGTCTTACTTTAGCCCAGGGGTGTCAAACTCTTTTTAGCTCTGGGGCCACATGAAGCCAAATTTAATTTGAAGTGGGTCAGATCAGTGAGATAATAACATAATAATATATAAATAACGTCAATTCCAAACTTTCCTCTCTTTTAGAGCAAAATAAGTTAAATTATGCGATGAAAATGTTTACATCTACCAACTATCCTTTAAAACAATGTGAATAACATGAACAAACTGAAATTTCTTAAGAAAACAAAGTGCAATTTTATCAATATGATGTCTCAGTTTATCATTTGCACATGTAAATTACAACTTACAGATCACAGTGGATCAACAAATACACACATTTAATAATAGGCAGAGTATTGGTAAACTTGCACTTGAGACATTTCAAAATGTTCATATCTTTTCAGGTTATTCGCATTTTTGTGAAATCATCATGTAAATACAGTAAAGTGACATGAAAATATTTGCTTTTTACAAATAGAAAAATTTGAAGTTGTGAGTATTTATAGGTTATTATAATAGCATTTTACTGATCTGACCCACTTGAGATTAAATAGGTCTGTATGTGGAACCTGAACTAAAATGATTCATATCTTCAGGGTAATTTTAGCGTTTCATAAATTCATCCAGGGACCAGACTGGACCCTTTGGCGGGCCAGATTTGGTCCCTGGACTGAATGTTTAGCCCAACCCCTGACTCTTTTTCAATCCCTAACCATGTTGCTTATATGATTAAACTAAACCACAACTACAATGATGATATTGTTTAAACAATGTAAAATATGTGTTTCACTGTCCCATATGTCAAAAAAATCATCTTTTGAAATGTGACACCCATGCAGATTAGCATCAGTAAGTGATGAGTTCAATGAGAGTATTGAATAAAAACCAACATCCTCTGAAAAAAAATAAATGTACTGGCTTTATCTAGTGCACTTTTATAATAATGGCAACTGAGACAAGTAATAAGTGGCTTCATATGAGCACAACATGAACATAAAGCATATCGAACCTTTAACCGATATACAGTAGCTGAATAACAACATTTTAACCGTTTCAGTTTATATGGAACAAATCAAACAGTAAGTTGTGGTGTAAAAATAGATTTACTTTCAGTTTTACTTCATTTTGCTAAATGTATTTAGATAATTTCCTTGTTTAGTTTTGCAGTTTTGCAGGTGGCATGTCATGAATGTGTTTACATGTGAGACCGAGTATCGCTTTACACTTCTCCTGACGCTGTTGAACTCTCCACTCTGACTTTCCATAATTAAAAATGAATGAGCAAAACACACTGATGTCATTGAGGCCATTTGAAGTAATCCACGAACAATTTGACAGGCTTTGCGGTCATGAGTCAGGATTTTTTTTGAGGGACAAAACACATAACTAACACCTTGGGAATACACTCAAAACTAATGTATTCCAGATCTTCTAAAGTTTCCTCACTGTTAAGTAGATCTTCCAACACAAAGCTTAATAACTTTCTGTTTATTTTCATTTATTTTGCATGCACTGACTTCTTGGCAGGGTCAAAATGCAAATTTAAGACACACATTCAAAGAGCAGCAACCTGCCATTCTCCTATGTTTACCTTTGTCGAACCTGAGGTGTAATTAGGGGTAATAAGCATATTTTGGCCTCTATTAACCTTCCTCAAATTACCTTGGGTTGAATTGATCAAAGGTCAGCCCTCCATGCATGCACCTTTTGCATTCATTCAACTACATGCATTAAACCAGTTCTTCAACTTGCTGCCTGTTTCAACACATATCTGCACAAGAGCTTTCCCATGAAAACCCTACACCCCTGACATACAAATAGTCACACAAGTTACCTTTCCCTCAGCAAGTCCAGACAGGTAGTAATCCTTAAGCTTCCTTGAAACCCTCAGGACAAAGTTGAAAACAGTGCTTTTCGTTTCCCCATTTTCTGTCATGTGTTGAACGTTGTCTTTCTCAATCGGCTCGTCTCAGCCGCCTCTGTTTTCAGTATCAGTTGATCTAGATCTCTGTGTTCTTGCGTCTGCCGTTTGCCTCCAAAGTCCTGTGGATACTGATCCCTGTGACACACCTGATTCAGACACTAAGCCCCGCCCCCTAGGAGCCTGCATCGCCGGGACACACCCATTACTCACACTTAAAACCAGTACAAACACACACACAGGGATATGTTCATGTTGACAGGACAACACTCATTTACAGTGAGTCACCCTTTACACAGTCCACATGAACAGTGATATTCATGACACCATGTTGACCTACATTTACAACATTTGATATGACGGACCTGAGATGGCACTTCAAACGACTCTAGCGTTACAGTTTAGTACTACATTATTATTATTGATTAATAACCTGATCTTAATTATAGCTGGGGTATAGGGGTATGCAGTATTTTTAGTGACACTGAGCTAAAATTCCATAATAATCTAATAATACACCTACAGAGAGCCGCAGAAATGAAAAAAGATAATGTGGATAAACTCAGCACCTCCCTCATCTTCATCTCATCTCATCTCATCTCATCTCATCTCATCTCAAAGTCAGTGCGTTGTTTGCTTAGACACCTGAACTTTGACATTTAAACAGGACTTACGATCAAGTGAATGTAAAATGGTTGTCAATGAAATGAATCATCACCATCTGTTCTTACACAGGTATGTTTTACTTTGGTTTCTTTTGTTATTCTCCAATTTCCTTGATTTCTGCAGATTTGACTGACCAAACATTCATCTATAATGGACCAAGAATGTTCATCACAGTTCTCTAATGACAATAGTAACATCTCAAAGCATCTGTTTTGCCACACAGACTTTACATAGACCAATTATACCTGCATTTCTATTTAGTAAACTCACCTACAGTATAGCATAGCATAGCATAGCATAGCATAGTATAGTATTGCATAGCATAGCATAGCATAGCATACCATAGTATAGCATAGCATAGCCTAGTATAGTATTGCATTGCATTGCATAGCATAGCATAGCATAGCATAGCATAGCATAGCATAGCATAGCATTGCATAGCATAGCATAGCATAGCATAGCATAGCATAGCATAGTAAAGTAAAGTAAAGTAAAGCGTTGCATCGCATGGCATGGCATAGTAAAGTAAAATAAAGTAAAGTAAAGTAAAGTAAAGTAAAGTAAAGTAAAGTGTTGCATGGCATGGCATGGCATGGCATGGCATGGCATGGCATGGTATGGTATAGCATAGCATAGCATAGCATAGCATAGCAGCATAGCAGCATAGCAGCATAGTATAGTATAGTATAGTATAGTATAGTATAGTATAGTATAGTATAGTATAGTATAGTATAGTATAGTATTCCATAATTTAGTGTACCACTTAGAAATAACATTAAACAGGAGGAAAATCAGTTTGACTCAAAGTAATAAACTAAGAAAATGTAGACTGATTGGTTCTTGTTTGCTCATAATCTATTTTTATTGGTTAAGTTGGATGATTTATCTAATGGGGAAGAGCTCTTTGCCCATAAACAGCAGATGAACACCCTGCAACATCATTTGGTAAACAAACATATCAGTAATAAATGTATACACGTGTACACACAACATGCAAAATGTTGAGGGAAAGCTGCTCACATGTATGTAAGGGTCATCATTAAAAGACACATGCAACTGCTGCCTACACACACATACATGAACCCACACACA
>JAPTYQ010000009.1:4676814-4697939 GCA_029814465.1 Ostorhinchus cyanosoma
ACACACACACACACACACACACACACACACACACACACACACACACACACACACACACACACACACACACACAGCTGGAACTAGGTTACAGTCAGGTCACACCCCAGAATCCTGTTCTGCTCAGTAGATGCAGCCATAGGGTGGTGCTACAGTATGTTCAGTGCTGTGACAGGCTCCTTCACTGGAGGCTGGATTATCAGAAAAAGCCTGACGGTATGAGCACTGGAAAAGTTTGTGCGTGTTGACACAGCTTTGAAAACACACAACAGTGACAGATGATGACATCTGCTTCCTACTGTGACTCAGTGAACGGTTCGAAGGCCGTGGAAATGTAAAATAAAAACATTACATAGTGTAAATGAGCTGAACGGAGGCGGACAGGGAGGCTGCGGCTCTTACTTACTGATGCCTAGTGTCATTCGGGGGATGCGCGGTGTCCACAGCTGGATTCAGCATTGGGTGTCCACGGGTGGGACCTCGGCGGTGGCGGCTCAGCTGAGGACAGACACCCTCCGTACCGGCACCGACGACAGCGGCCAGGCGGTCTCCGTCCTCTCCGCCTCGCCCCCACCCTCTCCCTGTGCTCCCCCTGCTCTATCGCCGTCCCCACACGTCGTGTCGGTCCAGCCTTCAGCCGCTGATAGCACCTCCACTGTGGACTGATAACTCTCTCTCTCTCTCTCTCTCTCTCTCTCTCTCTCTCTCTCTCTCTGTGTGACGTCGTAGTTCCTGTATGTTGTTCTCTCGGCGCTTTGGCAACAGCTCCGTCTCTTCGGGTGACACAGTGTTAGAGGATACTGTAAACCACAGACAGCCCCTGAACGCGTCTCCCTCCTCCGGGACACAGCTTTCAGTGATACACACTTTCTCATTGGACACGCGCGTAGTGAGAACAGATGCTCGAGCGTACGTCCCGTGTGTTCACGCGCGCCTCTGCAGCTTCCAGAAGTTCCGGAGCACAGATGATTACATCAGTAAACACCAGTAATTCATAGTACACAGTAATTATCAGGTAGATATATATGTTTGTATTTTTATGCCAACGTTTTACATTTACTTCCTACATTTTTACTTTTTAGTCCTGACATTTTCAGGCTCCTTTTTTAGTTTTATGCCTATAGGCTAAAATGCTAAAAAGATGTAAGCTAAGAACAAAAATCTAAAAGGTCATGTTTGTTATTAGCCTGCCCCATACTTTATTTTTAAAAGATGTTAGAAGCTAAAATTGTTAAAGAGTGCTCGAATTCTTTTAATTTGACAAAGAGGTTTGTTTAGCTAGTTGTAAATGTTCTTCAAAGGCCTAGTTTTAATTTATCAAAGGATAATCATAAATGGTAAAGGTCTCTTATTTATGTAAAGGAAAACACAATTTCAGGTACCAGGTAATTCAGATTTGGAATACTTTATTAATCTCAGGGGATTTTATGTGTTACACATGCTCTGTGTAAGTATATCCTCCTGAGACCCAGGAAAGTACAAGTTTTGGCCTTTTTACATTAAATAATTGCAACAGCACAATGCAACAGTTTTTTTAGTTGCATTTTTACCTTTTTATGGAATGTCCTTTGCAGTGGACAACGTTTTTTTATTGTTTTGTTTTGTTTTTCTTTTCTTTTCTTTAAATAAAGTTGTGAAACTCTTGTCCCCTACAGAGGACAAAAATGCATTGCTGGGTCAAAGGAGGATCAGAAAAATTAGCATGGAATAAGTGATCAATATTTCAAATTAGTTTAAGTAAGTAAACGAAATATACATGCATAAGAGTGCAAAATATGAAATGGGGTATATAGTGCTTTTAAACATTCAGTATCACATTCAAATATTTATTCTACTGTACCATGGCAGCCATAAAAATATCCAAAGTACAGCAACGAAAAACATTGACACAAGTATTAATATTAAGTTAATACTAACAGCAGCGTGTTGACAGAGGTCTAACCTACAGACCCTTACATAGCTGGAGACTGATTGGAAAAAATCCACCATTATAACTAACTGATTAACCTGGTTAAAGTTGAATAAAACTTAGATAAATAGAAAAACAGTGCTGGGACAAGAGCCTTGTTAAGCAATGACTGATTTCTATCTGCTGAAACATTAGAGGACTATTATTGTGAAATAGGAGAGGAAGTGCATTTGTGGTAAAGCACACTGCAGTATCTTTAACATCCCTAATGGGAGTGGATCAAAATGTTTCATAGCAAATGGGCCCAATTATATTTTCTAAACAGAGGATAGTATAAACAAATGTAGCAGGGTATGCTCATTTTAACTTTGTCTCAGAATAATGTGTTACACTATCTATAGTCTATCTGTATTTCTAATTGAGTTCGTCTATATGAATTCTTATATTTGGTCCTAACCCATAATACTTTTCTTTTAATAAATTACCTTACCTATTATATTCAAAGGCTAAAAAATCTATTTAAATTTGACCTAAATGTCTAGGTTTATTTCAAGATGTCATTTTATTAGTTGCAACTGATATTCAAGAACTTTCTAGATTCCTTAAGCCTTGTGGCCATTTGTAGAGAGAGATCCTGAGTAAAAGTCAACTGGTAACACCTTTAATGTTTTATTTTATCTTGCTGTACTCATATTGTGTTCCTAAATGGCACTGTTCCATATGGAAATTTAATATATGACATATATGGTTGGCCCTAAATCTAAAATGATGTTGCCATAGGTCACCTACTGCATAACCCAGTACATTAGTATCACATAAACACATTCTCTGGATATATCAAAATAGAAATGTATATATGAATTAAGCAGAAAATAGTCTATATGGATACATTAATCTGGACTAGACTTAGATGAGATGGGATGAAGTTTGTCTCAGGGGAATATCAGCTGATCTACCATTATTCTGTCTAGTACTCAGTGTATAAATTTATTTCCAGTTGTAGTTGTAACCCTTGCTATTCACTTCAAACTGCAGAGTCACTTTAACCCTTTCATGCATGAATTATGAGAACCTTTTCCTGACTATTTGTATTCTTCTTTAGACATGAAAAAAAAAATGCGATTGAAAATTTTCTTATGAACCTATTTTTCATGGCGTTGCAAAAATGTCCACTCAGCTGGACACAAAGAAATATGTATTTACTGATATATTGTGTTAAAACTATGTAGTAAAAACATTTTTAATGCTGCTAATCTGACATTTTCTTACATTTTAACATACTCTAATACTAGTTGTTACTCACTTCATGGAGATAATAGCCCAATATGCAAAAAATAAAATAAAATTGTTTAAAAAAAACTGTTAATTACAGTCTAATAACAACTAACAAGCAACTGATTTACACTCAAATATGTTCCTGCAGATCAGGTTTATCAAGAACAGCAAAGTTACAGTCATGGTATGAATGTCAGTGTATAGAATGATGCATATGTGTCTATACTGTGTTGGTTGATATGGAAATAAAACTACAAAATCCATGAACAGCTTTGAACAGCTGTCCACTGTAGGGACCATATGCATGAAAGGGTTAATATAATCTTAAGGTGCTTTGGCACAAAAAACCCGCATACACTCAGACATACAAGATCTAATTATGTATACATTAAACATGAAAAGAAGACAGATGGCTGACGGAGAACTCACAAGTGCATGTTTGTCCTATCATGACACTGATCTGAGCTGTATCATGCTTATCTGCAGCCTCTGGTTAATTAGATGATGCCCTTATCTAAGATGAGCAGCTGAAGGACTGACATTACACGTTGTTACTGTTCTCTACTTCAGCTGAGACGAACAGGATGGACTGTATAAACATGAGGACATCCTGGCACTAGGATCAGTGTGGACATGTCCCACTTCAAGGTACACAGTCACTGATAACAGTTTGGATTCTAACATGCATGTGTCTCAAATAATGTAGAGCCCTTGGTGTTAAAGTGAACCCAGGACGTCAGCGTCATTTATGTCTGAGCAGCTGATTTGAGGTGAATGCAGCTGTTGTATTTGTTCGCCACCTGGTGGTAACAGGTGAAAATGGGCACATCAGTGTAAAAACGTGCCAGGGGCCATTTTGATCCACACGGAGACGTTACTATAAGGCTGACTGGTGAGTAATGCACAAACAAACAACAAAATAAGAATAAGTAAGCATCAACTAAGGCTGGAGAGAAGAAACACAGAAATGTAACAATGACTGAACAAGGTTTAAATCAGATATTGTAGTAAATCATGCCCAACACTTCAAGTTCACTATCTTAACTTTAAGACTTGGATATATATTATTAACAGTTAAGTTTGTGCAGGTTTTCGATCATATAACTTTACGAAAACTTCTGTATGAACAATATTCTCCATCTTTCATCCCAGGTGTTTAATGCATTAATATGTAAAAGGAGGGTGACCCTGAACGCCCCATCCGTCCTACTGGTGGACCAGTGTGTGTCCATTATGGAGTGTTTTCTGCACTTGATTCATTCTGTGACTATGCTGAGGTTCATTTATTTCTACTCAACAATTAAACACAAAAAAGGGAGATTTTAGTTTTTAAAATGCGAAATATGTTGAAGTGAAAGCCCATGATGATACTGGTCAAGTATTGCAAAATTAAGTGTTGTGATACTATATCCGGGTGTTTTTTTGACTTTTTTTTGCTAATTCAGATTCCTTCCTTCCTGTGTTGTGCTTAAATCCCTTCCAGATCCCACTCTAATGCATAAAAACTAAGCTTTTTTTTTTTTTTTTTTCATTTTCATTTTAATTCGTATCTTAAGACTGAAAACAACTCTAATTTTCTGCCTGTTAAATAATTGACTTCATAGCCTAAACTCCAAATGTTTGAGTTTTGTTGAGTCGCTGTGAAACAATAACGTATTCTACAATCCCACACATGCATTAAATATTTATTTTAGGAAGAAAAAAAAATCCATTTAATAGTAAGTTTATTCAGACAGATCTGTTGTAGGAGGGTCAGTGGATGCTGTGTGGAGCGCTGCCTGGTCTGTTCTTGGGAGTTTTCAAACTTTTCTCCACGGGCCTGCTAAACTCTGCCGGTCCCTCTTGTTTGAGTCCAATTAATGAGGCGGTTAAACTCACTAATTGGCCCCTTAATTGGCCCCTGTGGCTGCGCGCGCTGCTTCCGCTGACTTCTAAACGCGGCGCCATCCCTCCTCCCTCTCCTCAGACATCACAATCCTACCTTGTCACACCGATTTAGGGTCAATCCCTCAGACGGTTAAGGTGCTCCGACCCCCCCTCCACCCCCTCCCCTCCCATCCACCTCTGGATCCCCCCTCCATCTGGATCTCCCTCCCACTCTATCTCGGTGTTTTATGTCTGCGTCACAACAAGTCGGTGTCGGAGAGAGGCAGGGATGATGGCGTCTCTGGCGGCTTGATTCCGGTGCTGCTCTGACACAAACCCGCCTTAACAGCATCAATAGGTGGTAGTGGCAGAGAGGGAGGGAGGGAAGGAGGGGGGGGGGACTGGAGGGGGGGAGAGAGAGAGAGAGAGCAAAAGCGACGGCAACATGACGAAACGGCATCGCAGAGGAGGACGGACAAACTAGGCTGAGAGACGGACAGACAGTCGTCTTTCCCCCCCTCGTCCTCCTCCTCCTCCTCTTCCTCCTCCTCCTCCTCCTCCTCCTCCTCGCTGACGGCTTGACTGACACATCCACTGGCGCTCCTTGGCACAGACGGGGACATACATGCTCATCAGCCACTTTTTGCGGACACGCAGGCTGCGCATCCGAGCGGGCACTAATTGGGCAGCGGAGATCCACAGCAGATGAGGGCATTGCATGTCCAGCCTGGCCAGGAATCACTGTGACCCCGACGGAAAGGAGTTCGACTTGACAGGTACCCTTCACCCCGGCCAGTCAGCTTACTGTACAATTTGCCTGATTTCCCCCTTTTTTTTTCTTCTTCTTTGATTCACAAAGGCTGTTATGTATCCAGCGTCTGTCTTGACTTGAGTGCATGCACTGGAACAAATGCTCAACGTGCAGAAGATAATGCCTTGCACAGTCATTTCATGCATCTATGCAAGTTTTTAAGAAGAGAGGAGACAAACAGCAAAGTGCCTGGCAGATGCTTGAAGTAGCTGCCGCACAATGCTCTTTGCTCATTCAATCAAACTGTATTGCAGCAGTCATCATGCAGTGTTTTGTGCGTGTGTGTGTTTCATGTGTGCAGTAATCATTTGTCTTGCTCTCTGGTTGTGTACTCACTCTCATCTTTCACTGTGGTAAGATACAGGCTGTCGCTATGCTCTCTTCTTAAAAAAAAAAAAAAAAAAAAAAAAATAGGAGGAGGAGGGGGGGATTTAACCCCTTTGCACTTAGCCCAAGCCTGTCTGAGAGCCTGCCGAAAAAGAAAAAATAAAAAAAAAAAAACGCCGGGGCCATAAACCCCCTCTGTCAGCAATGGCAGCAAAGTATTCAGCGAATAAATCGGATTTCCATTTCACATGAGCCCTGCTCTCTCTCTCTCTCTCTCTCTCTCTCTCTCTCTCCCCCTTTCTTTCTCTCTCCTCCCCTCTCTCTCTCTTTCTCCTCAGGATGGGGGGAGTGAGTGAAGGAGATGATGTGTTGGCTCGATGGAGTGATGGACTACTGTACCTCGGCAATGTGAAAAGAGTAAGTGCATGTGGGTAGCGTGGGTGTGCCGACGGAGTGTGTGTGTGTGTGTGTGTGTGTGTGTGTGTGTGTGTGTGTGTGTGTGTGTGCGTGTCTGGTGTGAGTCACAGAGTGTGTTCACCTGGATTTGAAAAGACTTCCATTTAGTTTTGTCAATCATTCTTGCTCACCTGCTATCTCCCTCTCAGGTAGATGGAGTCAAGCAATGTTGTCTGGTGAGATTTGAGGACAACTCCGAGTTCTGGGTCCTAAGAAAGGACATTCACTCATGTAAGAAGAACTCTTTTTCTCTCTCTCTCTAGGGCCAGATGAGTAAATGGCCTCCTGTTGGGAGCACTTTTGAGTTCGACCGATAAAAAAAAAAAAAAGGAAAAAAATGTCACCAAGTTGGAGTTTACATGCACAGATTCTCAGTCGAGCTCACACTGAAGGGTTTTGTTTTTAACTCAGAAACTTTGCCTGAGGAGTTGAATAAAACTCTGAAAGATAGTTTTCTGATTGTTTTATTCTGTGCTGCCATTTTTTCACACAAATGGTAGATTTCAACGTTTTCACTCCTCTACTACCCTAAAAACAAAGAAATTGCTGTAATGTCTCCGATTGTCAGGTTGCATCTCAGAGTTCTGATCACTTTAACAATAATTCATTCATAAAATGCCTCTTGAGGAAGGTTATAACACCAAGTGCTAAAGAGTACAGTGAAAATAGAAAATACAACAAAGATGCATAAAACATGCAGCTGAATTGTTGAATCCTAGCTGTTAAGCTGTCAAAGTGTTACAAATACTTGGCAAACTGTCTGCAGGTGGATTATCCAAAAAATGATACTGGATATTTTCCAGAAATGTAAAAAGCAAAGAGAAGAAAAATGTGTCAATTAAACCTGAAAATAGAGAAAAGGTGGCACACATCCAAGACAAAGAACACAGGACAAATGTCCCGGAGGTCAGTTTATCACAGGTCTGTAGATGTTTTTCAGATATGCACATTAAAAAGCCTGTGTGTTTTATTATCAGTTATTCTGCAGATTGTTAGTTCAGTTCATTGGTAAATCTTTGAAAACAGAACTCAACCCATGAAGACCCAAACCACCACTGGCAACCAAAATCATTTACCAGTACAAAAAGTTAAATACCTGTTGATCCACTAATCCTGTCACTACATGTAAATAATTGGTGTAAAATAAAGTTTGTCGTCTTTTCATGGTCATCAGATATGATCCATTGGGACGTTCAGAGGCTCCACAGTGAACGTGGAAACACCGTCATCTTCTACAACATTAATTCACCAGTAAAAACCCATGGAGCTGGATCAATGACAGTGGATGGACACACTGGGTTTATGTTTAATTAATGATAAATTTGACCAAAAATGTCACTATTTCTTCAGTTTTCGCTGTTTTGATATAATAATCCTCAACTTTAATTTGAGGTTTTATGAACATCTACACAATCAGTAAAGGAATATAGGAAAAAAACCCGATTGTCAATAAAAAATGCAAAATACAGAGCATAATATTAGAACAAATGTTGATAAACCACTTAAGAAAGGCTAAAGATAGATGAAAAATACATTTGGAAACTCACAAAAGTAACACTGGGTCTTTATGGGTTAAGGATCATGAAGTGATATCCTTTGTCAATCAATCATAAAGCATTTTATTTACTCTGATATAAGACAAAGAGGATCAGATGCAACTGAGAACTTTAGGGCATTTTTTAGCTTCGTTCACGATGAAAACTTTGGACTTGGGGAAACTATGAATGATACGTTTGGAATTCTCTGACTGTCATTTCTGTGGCATCGTGTCAATGTTTTGGCTTTTCCACTACCATAAAAAATTAATTAACTTCTGTGTGTAGCTTCTTGTGACAGGCTGTGTCTAAGAGCTGTAAGAAAAAAGATGTTTTCTCCTCTCAGAATAATTATTTTAACTTTTTAGAGGCCTGTGAAACATTGGTAATACTGCATCCAGGTAGCCCACAGGCAGAAAGTGTTCGCAAAATGTCAACAGCTTATTTTTGATATTTAATACATGATATGAAACAGAAATTTTGTAAGAAATAAATTATATGTAATAACATATAAATACAACATTGACAAACAAAACATTTCAAGCATGAAAAGGTGAAAATGTCATTGATGTTCAAATGATTATCAGTAGATTTTATAGTTTGTGACAATTAACGTGGAGACAAAATGAAGCATCTGAATTGTTGAATGTCACCTTAAAAGCTGATGAAATGCTCAGTTAAGTCTGTGTACGTGGGCAAAATGCTATTAAATTGTTTTTCATAAATATCTAGAAAAAAAATGCTAAGTTTATTATCAACAAATCAGCAATTAATTGTCCAGTTAATTGATAAATCTTTTTAAAATAGTGAAAATGGAAAATGAAACACTTTGAATATCAACCAACAGCTGGTTCAATGTTTTATCCGACCAAGTGACCTGTCTGGTCTTGAAAAAGAATTTTAATTACAATGAGCTTTTTTTTCCTGGTTAAATAAAAGTAAAAAAAAAAACAAAAAAAAAAAAAAAAACAAAGAGAAGCAGTTTATAGTTCATAGAAGATAAAACCATTAAAACTCTGTAAATGGGAGCTACATTAAATTTCTCGATTCCGATCTGCAGATAAATATTTCCGAAAATAAAGAGAAAACATCCAGATTGAATTTACTATAAGACAAAGAGAAGCAACTGATATTAAAAACTAGGACATTTTTCACAGAAACTATTAATAATCAGAGAAATTCTGCAGATTAAGTGGTCAATCTGTGCAGTTCTTGCTATTCTTTCAAGCATTTCTTTTCATGTCTTTTTGACCTTTGAGGCAGGATCTTGACCCGCTTCGATTACAGAAGCCTTTTATCCAGTTTCCTCTCACTTATTTTCGTCAATCGGGAAAAGCTAAAAATAAATTAAGAGTTCCAGTATTCTGACGGGGGCCCGTTTGGAAGTAACTGGTGTATTAAGAGTCTACTTATGAATTTATTAGACTAATGACTCCTCAGGGCAATGGCGCCCCCACTCTGCATGTCATCAAGGAAAGGGGAAGTTGGACGCTTGTTAGGGCCAGACTGAATATCCGCCCGTCAAATGAAGTGAAATCTTAAAGGGTGCAGGAGACACTGAAATCAATGAGGTGGCAAGGATGTGAATCAATATACATAAATTAATGCTGTTGACTGCCCTGTCTCCCTTTTCTCACTTCCTCTGTGGCTCTACTCTCGTCCACCGCCTCTCTACCTCTCTCTCTGTCTTCCTCTGTTTGCCTCAGTCGCTGCTGGAGTGGAAGAAGTTTGCTGTATTTGTGATGCCCCGCCTCTTAAAGAACCACTCATAAATTGTCTTAAATGTCGCCACGGTAAGGAAGCATGCCTCATCATGCACTGTCAAACAGTCGGTCTCCAACACTTCACACACTGACCTTGAAGATTCGACACCGTATGGTAAATAACAGGGAAAGCATATGACAGACGTGACAGGTATGAGTTGTTATACCTGCATCCTGACAAGAAGGAAATGGATGAGATATCCGTAGACAAACATAAATACCACCAAATATCTTTTCTTGGTATATTTATATATATTTTTTTTTAGACTTCGAGAAAAAAAAAAATACACAAAAAAAAGTCATATCTGTAAAGAAAAATGTAGTTTCATCTATTGTTTACTTCTACTCAATTCAGGTCGATATTCAATTTAACGTTTTATTATTTGTACATTTTTACATTTTGCAATGTCTCCCAGAATTAAGTGTAACTGTGTTCATTCAGCACATTTTGAAATAAGTGCTAGAATATGTGAATGCGGACGGCAACATTTAGAAAAAAAACATCTGCTCATCTGCTAATGTGATTTCACCCTTTTTGGTCCAAATGTTACAGATTTGTCTGAATTCTGATGTGACGTTTTGTGTTGGAGTTGGGTTTACAGAGTTGGAGGCTGTTTTTGTTGTTGTTTGTTATCTTTCAAAGCCATGACAAAAGCTTGTTCCCTCATGTCCATGTAGAGGACTTGAAAATAACTACAAATAACAGATTTTTGTCTAAGTTATTCCTCAGACACTATTCACCTGATTCTTTTCACATTCACACACATGTTCATCACTTTCAATTTTTTGTATTTTTTTGGGAAAGTTTTTGAAAAGATTGAAAGTTAAGACTCATTATAATCCCTGGGTAAGCAGGGTATCTGTGAGCAGGACCAGCAAAGTGTTTTATGACTGGGAGGGGGGATTTGTAAACGTACTTTTTCACTTTTTTGTTTTTTTTTTTAATGTTTTTATGTTTTCTGAGAGGTCAGCTGACAGTTGTATGAAAATGAGCTACTCATACACATCCGTGGCTGTTTGCTGGTGTTGGATTTGATGCCAGTGTCAGAATAAAACTGCTCAAAAAGATGTTGACAATGAGCCTGTTTACATGCACAACAATACTCCGATCATTATCTGATTTCTGGATTTATCAGATTATTCAAGTGACCATGTAAACAGTATAATCTGATCTGTTTTACCAGATAAAAGCAGTAATCGTATCCCTCTTCCACCACACCTGATGGGCGTTATCAGGCTTCTGCAGAGTTAGATGATAGGCTTATCATTTGAATCCGATGTGTCAGAAGAGAGAAACATCTAAAACATGCAAGATAGTAGATCTCGAGGACTAGGGTTGGTTACCCCTGGTCTAAACCAAGGATTTTCGATTATCGCATTTCTTAAGTGCTTATGAATATGTTAGATCTGATTATTACAATTATCCAATCACTCCCAGTTATCAGACTTTAATGGTCATGTAAACAGGCTCAGTGATAGAACCAAATTTACTCTTGTAGGAAAGATATTAAGTAGGTGTTTGGGAACGTTTTCAGTGCCAGACCAAAAAAGAAATCTGATGTGTCCTCATGACCCAAACTTACAACAAAGCATAATGCACCGCTGATAAAGACCACAGCAACATTCATGTGAAATATATTTAGTTCACTATCAAAATGTATTTTGGCAGTTATTGAATTTATTGAGTAAAATGCTGTTTCTTACCACCTTTTTAAACATGTGCAAACAATTTTGCAGCACATTTAAATGCAAACATTCCCCTCGTTTTCTACCTCAGGAAAATTTGTTTATATAGCATTTTAAAATGTTTTACTCCAACTGGAAACCCAATAAAAAGAAACATGGTGCACAACAAAACTTCAAATGTCCAGTCTAGTGTTTGCAGCACACAGGTTGATTTGGCCTACATTGCTGTTCCGGACAGCATAAAACACAGGCATTGACTTAAAACGTCAAGCAGGACGGAAGCATTAATGGGTCCTGAAGTGAATCTGATACAATAGTGAATAATACTCCTGTCATGACTGCATGAATTTAAGCATGACTCATCCATTCAATCAGTCTTTAACCTGTTGATAGTAAGGGCTCACCAAAGTCAGCTCAGTTCATCCTTAGGTGGAGGGAACTATTTTAAACAAATATAACTGGCAACTCATCAAATTCTTGTTGAGATATTTTCATTCAAAACTATCATTCAATTGTTAGAAGAAAAGTCAGGGGCTGACCAGAGTCAGAAGGATTTATCCTCCAGGGATTGTGAATGTTTTGTGGTAATCCATTCAGCATTTGCTGCGATATGGCAGTCTGGACTAAAGTGGTGAGCCAACTAACCTGTAGGCATGGGAAAAAAAACCAACAACACAGAGCAGCAGACAAGCACGAAATAGCAGCAAGATTTACTGGCATGTCTTCACAGTTCTGTCACCCAAACACAGTCTGTTTGGAAGAAAAAGCAGACAAACCCTGCTCCCTGGATGCAAAATAGTATAGTAAACTGTTTTGCATGCCGCTGAAACAAACCAGCAGAGCACTAAACATGGTGCTGCTCTGCCATTATTGTCACTCCAGCTGTCTGTCTTATAAACACGAATTAAACGCTCTGCCTCCTCCTTCCATTACAGGTTATCATCCAGAGTGCCACACGCCAACCATCGAACCGGAAGCAGACAGCGACTCGTGGATATGTCGGCAATGTGTCTTTGCAGTCGCAACCAAGGTCAGGCTGCTAATCTGTTTGTCTCTTACTCTGGGGAAAAGCCTTCAATGTGTGATATGCTGCAAATCCAGGAGAATATACAGTGGATAATGGGTTTATTGGAGGCAAAAGCACACTAATTCACTCAGTATTGACTTCAATATTAGATGTTCTACATTGTGTCCGAGAAATCATGGCAGATCAATAGTTATGAAGCTCAGAAACTATGCTGAAGTTGAGAGGAGTGTGTTTAAAGTCAATCAATCACATGTGCTCCAGTTCTGTAGATATGAGATGAGAAAGCACCCGGTTAATTGTCAATCGCTCAATGTCCATATCTCATTGTCCAGACTTCCGCTGTCTTGGACACTATCTCTCACAACTGACCTACAATAAAATGAGACGGATTGCCTTCTCTCTTTCCAATATGATCCGTCTCCCTTGTTGCTCTGACATGACAGCAACTGGAGTCAGGTCACCGACCAATCAGTTCTGTCCTAAAATTGTGTTTTTCAGAGAGGAGGGGCCCTCAAACGGGGACGCTTTGCCAGACTCATGCAGTTTATGAAACTCCGGCTTCCCTATCAACTGTCATCTTTAGACTGGGACCCGCAGCATCTGACCAATCAGCAACAGTGTTACTGCTACTGTGCCGGACCAGGAGAGTGAGTGACACTGCGGAGGCTCATTTAACACCGGCTTTGCTGCCCTTGGATGTCCTTTAATATTAAACATTTTCTCTAAAGTCAGATTACATTTGTGCCGTAGTGTGGATGACTGGCAGATTGCATGGGGTATATCGTCTTTAAATAGATGCTGCAGGGGTGACATGTATTTGTAGGATGACCCACAGGTTTTCATTGCATGGTTTCCAATGGCTTGTGGGTTACTGCAAAAAATAATGTCCATAGCAGCAGTACATAGTTACAGATATTATTTAGCAAGAGGATAAAAACAATCTACACCATAACCTCATGATTCTACCACGAAGCGACTTAACTTTCCTGGCAACTTCAGCGAATTCATTGAGTAAATGTCTTTTTAAGTAAATTCACAAATGTGGGATATACTGGAAATTTTATCCTAGAACAAACTGTAAAAGTCTCTGAACATCATCCGTCGGTTTATGTGCTGCTGTTGTGCAGGCAGGAGTGTGTGTATTAGCTGTGTGAAATTGGCTTTTTGTGGCCATGAAAGACAAATATTTGGACAAAAGGCCCAAAGCAAGGAAAGAACAAAGGGTGAGGGGAGATTTACTGACCCAACTGTCATTTATGTAACAAAATCATCTGACAGTCTTATTAGTTTAACGCACAGTGAAGAAAAAAAAAAATTTTGTTCAATGAATAGAAGCTCCACCAGCTAAGCTCTGGAAGGGACTGAACTGTCAATTACACCAGTCACCAGCCAACACTGCAGATGTCAAAGAATTGTATTTGCTCTAAAATCTCAATGACACAGGAATAATTTACAAAAATATTGCTAGTATCACCGTCATACTCTCATTAGAGGCCAGATAAAACAAATGAATCCTCAAAGACTCCGGCAAAAATAGACTGTCATAGTATTCCTATTGCGAAGGCCAATGGAAGTGTTTGGAGCGCCCTCTAGTGGTCATCAGTCACATTATTAGATTCTTGTTCTGTGGCTTCACGGAGTTGCTTATTCTGGAGGAAAAACAAGTCAAGTTCTCTTCTTGAAATGGGTGCACAGACTGTGCATAGACGTCAACGACAGATACAGTCCTTATCTAAGAGATGGAGTTAACGAACGTCAAAAACAACACAAACTGCAAACACAACCGTTACGCAAACGCAGAGGCACGACCACATCTGACATACTGAACCTCTGAGACAAAAAAGATTCAGCATTTACCCTTACCTGAAAAGCCACATTTGCTTACATTTTATAGAACAGAACAAAACCTTAATCTAGTCCTTATTTCAGACATCGAACTAAAACCCATTAAAAACACATTTCTGCAGAGTTGTATGCTGCCTGGAAATCGAATCATTTACTTTTACCTGCTCTCAGTGACATAAAATTAAAACTTGATTTATGCCACAAGAAAGACAATCTGCAGATATATATTTTTTATTAGATTAGCATTTTATTTAAGAAAATTTGTCAAACTTTTTCTGTTTGCTTACAACCAAAATGTGATGATTGGACCCTTTTTTTTTTGTCACATCTGACATGAACCCATTAAGACCCAAACATCAACCAAAACCATCTACTCATCTAAAATGTTTAATACCTGTTGATTCAATAATTCTTTCAATCCATGTAAATAATTGGTGTAAAACATAGTTTGCCGTCTTTTTATCATGGTCATCAGATATGACCTATTTGGACGTTCAGAGGCTCTGAAGTCACCATGGAAACACCGTTATCTTCTACAACATTGATTCACCAGTAAAACCCATGGAGTTGGATCAATGACAGTGGATGGACGCACTGAGTTTATGTTGTGTTACTGATATCTTTGCTGAAAAGCCACTTTCTCTTCAGTTTTCTCTGTCTCTGATATAATAACTCTCAATTCAGTTGAAGGTTATTATAAAAAGAAAAGTTCAAAAAAGCTAAACTGCACTTTAATGAACAGCTACATGATCAGTGAATTAAATATGGGAAAATACAATATTTTTCACTGAAAAAAATGTAAAATAAAGAGGGTAATATTACAATAAATGGTGATAAATCATATAAGAAAGGTTAAATATAGAGAAAACATCATTTAGGAACTGACACAAAAGTAACACTGGGTCTTTAGGGGTTAAAATGAATATTTTGTTGGATTGATAGTTGAATAAAAAAGCCATTTGAATTCATGCACTGGAGTGGAAGGAATTTATAAAAGGCATCAAGAAATTAATTGTTCATAATGCAACAACAGTTCAATAGATATGAGCTCTATTTTTTAATAACACTTGCAGACCTATTTTCCGTTTTACAGTGAATTGAATCTATTACTGTCACCCTAAACTGTTATTTTGAATTAAGACTTTCATCCATTTATTGATGGGTCAGTGTGGGTTTTATTTTATTGTTTACATGTTGCTGTTGCAGGTGGAATCTGAAGATGTTACAGTGTGGAAGCTGTGGTCAGTGGTTCCACGAGGCCTGCACACAGTGTCTAACCAAGCCATTACTGTATGGAGACAGGTACGTTACAGAGTATTTTAACACTCACAAACATCATTTTGACATTTGACAGTTCAACTCTGTGCGAGTGTTATGATCCTTTAAACTGGGCTCTGCGAGAAATCGTCAGGTTTAAAGATTTTTTACACTTTATGCACAGTTCTTAAATAATCTGAGCACTGAAGGTTCTTCAGGTAGAGATCATTCCTGTTAAATGAAAACATACATGGGTGTTTATTTTAAGGAACAATACCAAGAGCATATGATGAGGTTGTGGCGATGGATGGAGTTGAAATTTCAAAGTCATTGTTCTAGACATTTGTTATATCAACACTAAATTAATATCACTTCATTCATTTTGAATACAGGATATAAAAAGTCAACTATTGGGATACTATGCTTTAGGATGTATTATGGATTCTCTAAAACATGGTAATGTTTCATTTATTAGTTTATATTCAGAGGTTTTCACTTTTTCATTATGTTTTTAAAGCCACTGGATATCAGTCCACAGCCACTTTTACACAGATTTTATGCATGTGCTGGTTTGCTCTTTACACTAAGACAGTGTTTCATAAAATGTTTTTCAAAACAATTTATCACCGTCCTTCCATTATTACAGTATGTCAAAACATATTGAAAAATAACCAGATTCTTGCAAATACAAAACCCTACATTGTTTGTTGTCTTGTTTTGACTGTGCTTTATTCTGCTTTTCCATCATGAAACTTTTCCAACTGTAAGGATGTGTTCTTTGTTTCATGTAAGATTAAATAGAATATCTTAGGATTCTGGTTTGTTGTTGGACCAAAAAAGGCCATTTAAAGAAATTTTTCTGAGTTTTGGAGAATGTAAATTTTTTGACCCTTTTCTGACATTTTATAAGCAAACTATTAAAAAAATCAAGATGAAAATAAAAACATGTGATGTTTTTTTCTCACTTTTAAGTTAATGGACTGTATCATTTGGCTAAATCCATGATAACATCCTGTATGTTGATTTCTTTGTAAAGAAATCAAAGCATTTTTTCCTCCATACTCACCTTGGATCCTGAATATTTCAGTTCATCTCATCTGCTCCTCTACAGCTGCATCAGCGCTCGATTTCTTAGAATGAAATAGAAAAGAACAAATGTCACTAATTAAATTGTTTACTTTGTAAAATGTCAGAAATTTGGAAAAACAAACAAGTATTTTTTTCAGCCACTGAAATATTTTTTGTAGTCTCAAAAACAAACCAAAAGTGTTGGTAGAATACAAAGGAACACAAAAATTTCTTACATGTAATTAGCCTTCAAATATTATTCCATTTTTTAATAAATAAATCACAGTCATTTGATTTTGACAAATGACGTTGATTTGTTTTTCTTTGTGCTGCCAAATTGATTAATAATTTCATCAGTATACCTGCCTGTGATTAAGATAATCAGATGGTGACATGTTCCTGACAGCTTCACTTGTCACAGAAGGGCCTTAATTGGTTTAAGACTAAATCAGTAGAGTGCATGTTAATGTACTCACTGACTCGTGTTACAAGGACAAGAGCTCGTCACTTATTTAGAGTAAAGGAAAGCTGAGAGACAGCAGAGGAGACGCCTCCCAAAGTCTGCAAGTACAGCGGAGTTCAGATATGATGCACGCTGACTCTGATAGGCTTTGCATCTCATGCGTGTAATAAAATGTATCCATCCATTAAGCTATTATTGTCATTAACCATCTGTGTTAGCCGTCTGGGTTTTACACCCACCCTGACACCGTGTTATTGCAGAACCTGTCTGAGTGTGGAGAAAAAAATGGGAGGGATTAGATTTAGATTGACAGTTAGGCAGAGCGAGGCCGGATTGGTACAACATCTGCTGAGCAGGTGATGGAGGAAGAGTGAAGACTGAATTCATAGTTGGAATAGTAAACGTGTGCTGCCGTCAAACTGTGTCCGTGCTCCATCTTTCCCTGTGACCTTCAGCCAACACATGCATACATATAGAGAATAGATGCACACTCTTCTGTTATGATAGAGCTCAGCGTCGTGGAAAACGCTGTATTTTTACACTCAAACTTTTACGCATGTGTATTATATTCTAAAGCTCAGGTTTGTTTATTCTATGAGATCTGCTGCTTTTTTTATGACTGTATGACCTTCTGAGATTTTTAGCTCAGCTAATTGTATTTACTAGGTTTTGTTTTATTTACATTTTTGATTGTATTTAACATATTTTTATTGTTTTTACCATTACTCATCTGTTTTTTACCTTTATCTTTTCAAGATTGTCCCTCATATTGTGATCTGTCTCAGTCTCATAAAGGTACCATATAGTATCGGTTAATAATGACCGATGGGTAAATGATTCAAAGGATAAAAATCACCCTCATGTATAATTTGTATAGTTAATAAGACGGTCTTGGCTGATGAATAGGCTATCGTCTTTTTCTTACTTTGAACTATTGTTATTATATCAGCTTTAAAACATCCATTATCAGTCAGCCTTTGGTTCATATCCACATATTCAACATATCCAATCAATGAACCATTTATGTAAAATAACTACATAGAAAGGACTATTTCATATTACATTTTAAATTAATGTGTGTATTTGACAAATAAAAAGTACCCACTCATTTTTTATTTTTCTTCTTTAAAGCACATTTGTGTTTGATTTTCAATTAAGCAAAATGCTAAATATTCATATGAAAAATATAAAAAGGTACAGTTACAAGACTTTTGTGTACAAAGTAAATATACTGACTGGTGTTACATTTTGGCAGGAAATAAAAATAAATACAGGACTATAATATACTGTATATATACTGTAGAATATATAGATAAATAAATATGAACCTGGAAGAAGTTTAAACCAACATTATGATAAGGTTAATAAATTTTTACATGACTTTCAGAAAAAAACATTTTCTAAATGATGAAACTTAATGTAGTATGAAATGAAGTTGTTGTTGAACACATTTTGGTATTTATTGTCCATTTACGTCCATGTTTTTTGTTGCTCAGGTTTCCCTCGAACATCAGAGGCAGAACTTAAAGGTTTTATTCCAATTAAGATGAACAAAATTCAAATTGTAATTGCTATAAATGCGTGTAGACTGTACAGGAGACAAAGGACACACTGAAGTTTCTTACCATGAAACAGAAAAACACTGACCTGAATCTGAGACAAAATGATAAAAAGTCTGTGAGGCAATAAAACAGTTCAGGCTGTACAGAGAAGAAACAAACACTAAAGGTTTAGTTTGACTAAACACAAGAACTCCCAGGTGATGTTGACTTGGAACCTACACGACAAACACGCAAAAATCTGTTTTATACTCACTGGTTTTGTCTCATTGTATGCTTTTGTCTTGTGTTTGTCTTAGGTTTTATCAGTTCGAGTGCTCAGTTTGCACAAAGGGACCAGAGACCATCCAAAGACTACCCATGACCTGGTGATGTTAACAGCTTTATTTGAGACGTTTCCAACTTTTCCTCACTAGTTATTTAACAGCTATCATTGTGTAATTAATCATTTCATTTAATCAGTAACTAATGATTACTCTCGGATTGCTTTCTTTTGTTTTTTTAATGAAAAGTTGAATCATAAAATGGTAATGGTTCTGGTAAGATGCTTGTCAGAAGTACAGAGAATGTTAAAATGCCAAACTAAAAGATTCTGAATTTAGTCTCATATACAGCAAAGATGAAATTTGTCAACTTTCGAAAGCAGTAACCACCTCCTCCATGGCTTTATTATTTTAAAAATGTGTTAAAACAACTACTCAGTTATAAAAATGATTCATTAATAGTCAACTCACTGTTTCAACCTGATGAGAATTATTGCTAATTCTTACTTTTTTTTTTTTTTTGCTTTTTGTGAGTCATTGTCAGTTGTGGTCTTTGCTTATTTGGGATAAAGTGTCAAAAGTGACTTAGTGCAGACTTATTAAAATGTACAGTCTGAAGGTAGACCAAAGAATGAAGTGCAAAAAGAAATTAGTTTGAAATGTTTTGAATGTCAAAACCAATCGGAGAATCTATTTTAATTTCAAGGATGATCGTCTGCTGTGCATGTTAACCCGTTTGGTGTCTTCTCCTTCTTTGAATCTGAAATGCAGGGTGGATTTGGCTCATTTGGTCCTCTACCATCTCTCTCTGTGCTGCAAGAGGAAATACTTTGATTTTGACCATGAAATCCTGTCCTTCACCAATGAGAATTGGGACTCATTGCTCCTAGGCGCGGTATTGATATTTCCCCGTTTAAGCACCATGATGAAATGATGTGAAATGCTACCAGCCTTTTTTGCATTTGAGACTTAAAGCTTATTAATGACCCATTAAAGTGAGATTTAAATTAAAAAGTAAAACTTTTGTGTCAGGTTCAAGGAAAACAGCACTAAAAAAAAGCCCATCCAGGACAGTCTGACCGGCCTCGTAAAACAAAACATTGACACATCAGGACACGAAGTCTAAAGTGGTTTTAAACTGGTCTGGTTTCAAGTCGAAAGTTGCCTCCAGAGAATTAAAGGGTAGATAAAAGTAAGTGCGACCGCTTTGAGGTTGTAAGTTCTCTGTTTTTTTTGTTAATTAGGGTAATGTTGGCTCCCTGTTGTCTCTCTTCATTATTATCATTCATTCCAGTGATATGGATTAAGTTGAAGCCAAAGCAAAGGTGAAGTTTTAGCAAAAGAAAATAAGGTCTGAAAATGAATCTTGTGGACCATAAGGGGGCGCGAGTCTCATTGAAGAACTCAGTGAACACACTCGACGTATTCAGATACTTTATATCCCATTAACATGATCCTTTTATGGAGCTGCATCTGCTGATGTAGGCCACGTCATTTGTACCTTTAAAATATGCAAAACCCACTTCCTCATATTTGTCTGAGTTTCTGACTTAGAGCGACAAATGTGGTGGCAGATGATTCTTCAGATTGTCATTGTTAAAAGTTGTTATGCACATTTTAGTGTTTATTTGAGAGTTACACCACTTCAGCTGTTTATGGTATCAATTTTACATAAAATACTGTAACGAACTGTGAAATATGGACCTAAAACCTTGGGTTTAGTTTTATGTAAGTAAGCAGTGTGATAATAATGATGATGCATTGCTGTATATATAATGTATATAACAGGAATATAGAAGTCATCAGCAGGCTTTGGACATCACTGATCTAGAATCACACTGGGCCTGTTTACATGAGAGTTTTTATTCCTGTTTTATTCCAAATAAAGGTTAATTCCGCTTTAAGATGACCATGGAAACACCTAATTCCAGTTGAAAATGACTATTCCAAATTAAATTTAATTCAGAATAAAGTCACTGGTTAATTCCACTCTTAATTCTGAATTAACTCATTCCTCG
>JAPTYQ010000009.1:4760867-4772151 GCA_029814465.1 Ostorhinchus cyanosoma
TTATGGAAAAATACTGGCAGCTGTGGTTTCCAGAACAATACTGTAAAAAACAATTCAAACTGTCAACATATTTACAGTAACATGTAGATTTAACATTTTAAACATGTATATTTAACATTGAATCTAAAAAGTAAATGGATTGTGCCTTACATAGACCTGCACGGTGTCCACAGCACGAAAATGTTCTAAAAAAAACAACAACTTTGCATTGTATTTTCACTTACAGTTTTTTAAGTTGCAATTTTACAACTTTTTGCTCTTAATTCTACAGTCATTTTTTACAGTGTAGAACTTTATTCATCCTTTGAGCAAAGCCCTCAGGAAATTTTGCTGGGATTCGAACCCCTCTGCATCATACCCCTCTATATGTTATTGTTCTAAAACTATTTATATAATTATTTATTATATCATAAAAATGTACATTACATTACAAACCAGTCATTATCTCTTATTTTGAAGGACAGCTGACAACCAGATATTAAATTTAGGGATGCTTAGGAATAAAAGTATGAATGATTGGAGGGTAGGATGAGACGCAGCGTTCTCCAAACTCTCATTGGTAAAAGTGGGTCACATGATCACTTCTTCCATTCATAATCCTCCAGAAAACTATGACTGTATGTTTTGCTCAGATGTCAGCTTGCGTTGTTCTCTGCTTCGTCCAATGTCTGAGAAACTACATAAGCAAAGAAACGTCCGATATGATGCGAGGAGTTTCCCTATGACGCTATTATCTGTACGATTTAATCAGTAAGGGGGTCGGCTTCTGATCTGCTGAAGTGATGTCATCACCTCAGTCAGTGCATAAACGAACACAGGGGAAAGGAGATGTGGAGTTAATGTACTGTTGGGAAACAAGAAAAGCTGACTTGCATTAAATGAATGCCAAGCTGTCCCCCAAAGACAGAGCATGCTCTTCTTACAAATGCAGTAATCTTCCAGCATATGCTCATTCTTGGACTCTCTTTCTCTTGTAATGCAAAACAAAGCAGGAAATCATAAAACAATGTGAGCCAATGAATACATTTATAGAGTTCCTGACTCTACTGGGATTTAGCTCCTTACTTTATATCTTCACATTTCTGAGTGAATTTTTAGCGCTTTATTTGTTGAGGGAAGGTTTGCTCAGCTTGTCTTTCCGAACACCGACCCCTTCTCCCCACCGCCGCCGTCACTGTGAGCCAAACCCTGTTGCTTCATGTTCGTGCAGCTCCCAAATCAAGCACTTCTGGCGCATCCTCAAACAGCTGCACGACTCCTCAGGTGATCGCTGACTGCACATCCCTGCTGGAGGTGTCAGGGTTCAGCAGCATGTTGACAACCATTGTAGAGGGACAGCAGACCATCTGCCACGTACCCAGTCCAACCTCCCTTTTTGTTTTGCTTTATTAATTTTTTTTTTTGTTTTCGACAACTGGCAGATAGAAACCTGCAAACCTTTTAGTCACAAGCACATTTCCAGCTCCTCCGGGGAATCGAGTGTTGCACATTCACTTAACTTGCCATGTATCTGGAGTAAAGAAGTGAACTAATGTCAGCTGGCAGGAATGGCTGCTGTGCACTGGTTGCCTGCTGCTTATATCTTATTTGTACAGGAGGCAGTCATGCTTCCATCTGAGTTATTTGTCTGTTCTTATTAGTGCCACCACGGAACAGCTGAAGGAGCCTGGGGTGATGTCTCTGGGAGCTGACAGTGACATCACTTCACAGGGTATGACATCATCATGACAACAATTGGAATGAGTGAATGAGTTCACACCAAACATGAGTATCTATAAAGGGCACTGACAGACCTGTTTGCTGACCGGAGCATTTCCAGATCTGGACAGAAACAGAAACAGGAAGTTGTTGAGATTAAGATTTTTTTGTCAATATGAAGACACGAACCACACACCGAAGTCCACCTTCTGCTTTGAACCTATCATTAGAACACACCACACACACTCCAGACTATAGGAGCGGTGGGCTTACCATATCAGGTGCCCAGGGAGCAAATAGGGGGTTAAGTGCCTTGCTCAAGGGTTCGTCAGCCAACAGTCTCCAGCCTTCTAGGCCACAGTTAAAAAGTGTTACTGCCACAGATTGCATGAAAGGCGTTGAAATGGCCACTGTGATGTCACCCATTGGGTTGAAGCCTCAGGTGTGAGTTTGGGCTGTTTTGATTTTTGGATTTTTGGACACAGAAGTAACCATATTTGTCAAACACTCACTTTTATGATGTTCCCTTCATAGGGTACATATTGAAATTTCAACCTTAGTGTGTTATTGGACATCGTCATCTACCTCCTTTTGCCTTAAAACATCTGAGCAGCACTTGTTAAAAAGGAAACGCATGAAATAAAACAACTGTTATAAGGTCATAAACTGACAAAAATGACTCATATTCACTATTTACAGGCTCAAAATGTCTGTAAAATCTCTCTGACTCACTATATAATGTTAAAAAACAAACAAAAAAAAAACATTCTTCTGGACCTCACTGAGGCATAGGATTGGCCCCATATTTAATGTTTGAGGAAATGACCAAAAATAGTCACTTGCCTGATAAAGGGTTAATGACAACTGTTGAACTGTCTGTCAGGGAAAGTGTTTTATTCAGTTAAAAGTCCAATTCAGCAGATCATTCATAGCTGTGAAAAAGCCCACATGGCCACCACCGAAGCCTTCTATTAATCTACTGTAACGGAGCAGAAGACCCACTAGAACACTGAGTAAAGCGAATACGACCAGACTGGCCTTCATCAAAAAATAACCCATTATGAACCAGGAGACGTTTCATAGCAGTCTGTGGAGCCAGGCTTTGATGGAGTCAGTCACTATTATTTTGTATTTAAGATAGTGTCACATTAGCTTCACTGGGCCTGTTTACATGAGAGTTTTTATTCCTGTTTCATTCAGAATAAAGGTTCATTCCACTTTAAGATGACAATGTAAACACTTTATTCCAGTTGAGGACGACTATTCCGAATTAAACTTCATTCCGAAAAAGTCACTGGTTAATTCCTCGCTTAATCCCGAAATAAGTAATTCCTCAGACATGTAAACGGTTAATTCCACTTTAATGTTATTCCGGTTATTCTGAACATGCTCCTTGTCTTGTCCTGTTGCGATGATGCACATATTCTGCTGGATTCGCTGAAGTGAGCTCTTCTGCTGCCGTCTTTGGTTCTCTATCATCCTTCTCTTCTTCAGACGATCCAAATGAATTAGTCTGTTGATTCAGGCGAGCTGCTGCTTCATAATTATTATTAAATAAAAGCAAAAATCACATGCACTATCCAGTCTATTTTTGCATATACACACCCCTAATCATTTATTATTTAACAAAAGAAAAAGGAAAATAACAGTAGCACATGGGGAGACAAGACAAAAGTTTTAATAGTAATTCTGACATTTATTTGATGAATTGAATCTAGCCTCGTCCACTGTGCTTGAGGTTGGTGATACTGGTTTTAATGGCACTAACGCTCCCTGATAAAAGTGATAAGACACTGACATGCCCATTTACAAATATGTCATGAAGGGTTTTTCGTGCTGTCAACACTGCAATAGTACAACTAACCAGACTGAAATGTGTGCAGGCTAAAAACAAATGACCTTCATTCAGACTTGATGGCCCTGAGATTGGAATTAGTCAATACTTATGAATAATTGTCAGAATGACAGGCTATTAAATGTTGTTTGTATGATACATTTAATACATGTGCTATTGACGTGGCTGATACAGTACAACGAAGGCCTACTTTATGGGTATTATCTGTCGTAGCCTTGGAAATTAGGACTCACACTCAGCTCAGATTACCACCAATGCCCCACAGTCCTCTAATTCAATCAAATGTCCTACGTAATAAAAAACCACACCAACAGGATTAGCCCCTTCTAATAGAGCTCCAACTTTTAAGGGCTTCATCCTTGGCCTTTAAAAGCACTGAAGTAGTTTGAGAGACAAACTGACAAAAAGCCACATGAGATGACATTATCTCCATGGTGGAGGAAAAAAATCTGATTCTGTTATTGGGAATTAACACGTGAAAGGCTGCAAAAACACCCAGAGTGCTGTCAAAAGAAGAGCTATAAAACATTTGTAACTCTGGTAAAACAAACATGTAGTCTTTTTTTTTTTTTTTTTAAGGATGATCCCTGCATATCAAAAAGGCATGAATGCCAGTGTGTGTTCACGACTCGAGTCCGCTGAGTGTTTGTGTGTGAATGTTAATTTTGTTCAGAAAGTCTGAACACCTGTTCGTTCCATACAGTCAACAGATGAAACCATGTGATCCTTTACTAATTAGATCTGCCACAGTGAGTCGATGTGAACCATGACTGAGGCAGGTGAGGGAGGGGCTCCGAACAGCCCCCATTTTGACTGAACGTCTGTATCAAAAACATGTGCCTGAGAAGTGAAGAGTGAGGAAATGGGTTATTTTTGCAGACAGATGTTTGTGAGAAAACAGATTTGTGCCTGTGATTGTTCTGAGGGTCTTTTAGTTCATGGGCTTCGCAGACTGGTCCGCTGGTGCAGTACTCACTTTTACATTGACCCTCAAATATCGCAAATAGAACTTGCGCATAAAAATTCACCGAATGGAAAACGACAATTTCAGCGGTTTGTGTGGACAAACCAGGAAAACACAGCATTTTTAAATTAGTACAGGATAGAGGAGTAATATATAAAAATAATGAATATATCTGTAAAACAACATGATATTTACATTCGTCGTCATGTTTATGGAATGACTTCTCGTGTCATCTCACGATAATAAAATAAACAGATCATCGCATTTGTGATTTAATGGAAAAACGGACATTACTCACTTCTGTTTTTTCCACATTTAGTTAATATGGATAAAGTCTTGTGCATATATCCAGTGGAAAAGCGACTAGTGGCAGCTCAGTGACGGTGTGATCGAATGAATCTGTTAGAAATGGGGATCAGTGTCAGAGGATGTTGATGTGATAAACATACCTTTAGTTTTAAATGTTTTTTTTGTGCTTTACCTTCACGTTCTTAGGGACTAAAGGTAGTTTTGCACATTGACTGATGCATTTCTATACAGCCAAATCAGCAGAGTCAAGTTAACACAGAGTTAATCTCAACACTTTTGAAGCATCTACATGGTTTCATAACACAAAGGGTTGATTTCACACTTTTTTTAACACTAACCCAGAAAAAGCACTTGCTCTTTATATAGTTAATATCTAACACTCAACACTAATCAGTGGTAATAGTTTACAACACTGCAGTTTTACACATTAACTCTACCATAGTTTTCATAATAATGTAAAATACTATCAACTGTATGTAAAATTATAAGGCTTAAAAAGTTCATATTCTATGGGAGACGTGAATTAAAGAATTCAGTATTTATTTGAGGAAGACTTTAAATGAGAACCAGTGCATCTGAACCAGAACCAGAACTCAGGTTCAGACCTCAGGCCCAGTCTGTGAATCACACCGACTCTAAGGCAGGGGTGTCAAACTCTGGTCCTCGAGGGCTGGTATCCTGCATGTTTGAAATATTTCCCTCTTCCATCCCACCTGGAAGCCATTCCGTCATTATCAGGCTTCTGCAGAGCTGATGATGAGCTGGTCATTAATTGAACCAGGTCTGCAGGAAGAAGGAAACATCTAAAACATGCAGGACACCGGCCCTCGAGGACTGGAGTTTAACACCTGTGCTCTGAGGCTACGTTCAGACCGCAGGCACATCTGGCCCAAATCTGCTTTTTTTTTTTTACCATATGTGACCTGCATCTGATCTGTTAAAGACAGTTTGAACATCACAAATCAGATTTTTTAACATCTGACCCAGGCCACTTTCATATGTGGTCCTAAATCCAATACACATCTGATATTTGCAATGTGATTACAGTCTGAACGGCCTGGTCGCATTTATCTTAACATCACTGAAATGCAACAAATGTCACAATTCTTCATCCCAGGAGTGTCCCTTCCATAAACACAGTGCATACCTGCGTGGTGACGTATTACATCAGGACTTCTTTTGTGCATGCGGGTCACTTCAGGGTCACATTCAGTTCATACTCCAAACTGATAGAAGTCACGTTTAATATGTAATATGAACGAGCGCACAAACAAAAAAAAATCAACTTTCACCCAAAAAATCCAAACAGTGCATAAAGGCCTGCTGTCTGAATGTTCTCTGATAAACATGTGCAGCATATTTGTCATTCGGAAGAGCCCACCACAGACGTCACAGGTGAAAAGTGACCCATTTTCCATTGTTTAAGTTAACGGATAATCATAGCTCCATGTAAACCTGGAACAGAAGTTTTATGAAAAGTTTGAACAGTGACTAGTTTTTATGGAATTTACTGCGAATGCGCTCACGTTTTGAACTACAATTCATAATACAGCATTTTTAGGTATTAGGTTATTGTTTGTTCTTTTAAAATACAGCAGAAAACAGAGTAAAGTGCACGAATCATAGAAGTAGGAAACAGCAGAGAAGAATACATGCATCAGAGAGTAATATTAATACTGAGCTCAGATTTTCCAATAGGCTCTATCTTATTAACTCAGCTTCACATTTTAGGTAACATTTCTTTTTGTGAACCTACATCAATATCAATGCGCACTAATCAGAAGTGCTTTAAAAGTTGTCATAAATCTAACAATTTAACTCTTGTATATTTTCTGTGTATCTACTGTTTACATCAGCTGGAGTGTGTTTATCCTAAAAGGTGCTAATGTAGTTTCTGAGGGTTCTATGCGGTCAAAGCTATCTCTGCACTTTGTTAGCACTGTGCCAATTCTGGAGACAAATGGACCAGAACCAGAAAACATTCTAGAGCATCTGAAAAAAAAAAAAAAAAAAAAAGAGTAAGATTAGAGCAATTCCAAATTTTTCGGTAGAAGTTCCGCGTATCCCTGTGGGAGACATTATCTAGAGACAGTCAAAGCTGTGGTTTCAGCTTCAGGGATTAACATAATGACTGGAGTTAAAACATTTACCTTTGTCTATTTGAGGTCATTTAAAGGGGTCCGTCTGAATTTACTCCGGTTTACTTTGTTGCTTTAGATTATAACTGAGGAGGTTTGAACTTCCGTCATCAGTGCCTTAATGTTCTAACTCTTCCCAAATAAATAGATTAATGAATAAATATAAGCTGTGGAGGATGCACTTAATAGGTTTACACACTCTCAGATATATATTACGTCATAGAATGAGTTAATGAAGGGCAATTTGTGCTGGAAATGTCTGAATGACACAGCTTCTACCTCCACCTTCTGTAGGAATATGTCCTTTTTGGAAACAAATTATTAAAGGAGTGATATTTTGCTTTTTTTAATTAAATGGAATTATTTTTCAAACATTTCAAACCTTTCCCTGTGGTCTACATAAACTGTAGATGTTATGCTTGGGTCTGAATTCTTCATTAATTCAACTCCACAGGTTCATTTTCAACTCTATTATTTTGAGAAATGACACAAGAAAGGTTATTTTTGAGCGCTGGCCCTTTAAATGCACATGACCACACCCCCTTCCAGGTTAGTACTGTGTGCTCTGTCCCGTTCAGTCACTTGCGTTTGTTAATACAACCAACAACTGAACATTTTAGGTAATCGGCTCAAAGTTTGGACATATTTTCGGTTTTTACTACAACCGCTGCTGCTGAAAAACAATTATGTCGTTAAAATGTTCATCAGAAGTCTGGACCTTATAAATGTTCTGACGTAACTAGTAATAAAACGTAACAAATTAAGAAGGAATTGAAACGGGTTGTAGAAATCCACTAGATTTTTGTCAGAATGAATATAAAACTCGCTTTGCAGCACCTGGAGGGTTGAAATTCAAACTTTATGAATTAACCAAAGACTAATAAAAGTGAGTTTAGTGAAATATGACCCTTTAAAAACTACTGCAGAATGGTTCGATGTGCCACGACCAGAGTCTGCGTCTGTTAGGAGACCGGGCCCTTTTACCTCCAGGGTCTAAAGCAGAGTCGTCCCTGGCACTGGGTTTATCTCAGCTGTAAGACTCATCTTCAGACACTGGAAAAGCCGAGTCAGGCCTGGTTTTACAGAGTGATGACAGACACGACCTTCTTTGACGATGTCTTAGCAAAACTGAACGATGGCCGGGGCCAATTCTACCAGGTCTGGTCCCACCTCCTACATTTGATTCCATTTCAACTGTATTACCCCATAATAAAAATATTATCGTGCATAAACCCCCTGCCCCCCACACCCTTTTTTTTTTTTTTAATTTTGTTTTTATCCCGCCCACCAAAGGGGAGGCAAGGGGTATTGTTTTTGGTTCAGTTTGTTTCTGTGTTTAACATTAGCAGTAAAACTATTGGTTGAATTCATACTATATTGGCTTGATGGATTGCCAGTGACCCAAAACAGATCTGATTACATTTTGGGGACAGTAGGTCAAAGTTCACATTTTTAATACATTTTTTTCCCCCATTTACTTATAACGGACAAAATTTCAAATGTCTGCAGCAGCAAAACTATTGGTTGAATTCATATCATATTGAGTTCATGACCCATAATAGATGTGGCAAAGTTCACATTTTTCAAAATGATTTATTTATTTATTTATTCTACATATTTTTTCTTCTCCCATTTACTTATAATGGGTGAAATTTCAAATGTCTATAAAAACATGAATTTTGTTTGAATTTACTTCCAACTTGGCACATAAATAGAGGCAGTTAATATACTGTACTGACATCAGCACACGCATAGACATGATGACATCAGCTGGATCAGAGCCAAAATAAACTACAATACGTGAAAGTAACAGGCTTTGTTGTGCCTGGAACCACTTATTTTATGTAAGTGGTTATGTAAGTGGTAAGTGTAATAATGATGTGTTATTTTCTTTCTTTCTTTTTTTATTCTATTTTATTATTATTGTGATGTAATGCTATTACTGGTTTTCTGTTTCATTGCCCTGGCTCTGTAGTGGGTGTATATAGTGCAAAGTGTCAGCTGTTAAAATGATATGTATGTTACGTATTTCTTGTCAAAAACAAAAAATAAATAAATACATAAATAAATGTTAAGATACCACTTGCATATCCTTTGTAGTATACTACTGGGATCTCCATTGAAGTCCAAAATCATTGAAGTCCAACTGGTGTCATATAACAACACACTGAAATAATGGAATATCAAATTATGTTTGATATACATCAACATCCATTTAAAACATTTATATGTTGTGATGTTTGTCAAATACAAGCAGAACTGCAGCAGTTACTTCGTAACTTATCTTGAACCAAAAATTCAGATTTTAAATTTGCTAAAATTATGAAAACTTTAGATAAGAAATGAAGACAGAAAAACAAAGTCATGAATAAAACTGACTGACCACTGTTCTCCAGAGCCTCTTTGAACTAGAAACCAGGAGCAGCTACTGGTTTACATCTGAGGAGGTCATTTCAGAGACAGTTGAGATTAAGTTAACAAGTCTGGAAAAAGCTTGGAATTGAGATTTGTTTCTTAAATTATGAGTTGGGAAATGAACCAAAACCACATACTTTTGGTTTCTGGTTAGGGTATCTATCATTTGCTATTAGACCCCTGTCCTTGGGAAAAATAAATTGAAGGTTTTGTTCTGTGAAGCTCATAGGAGAACATGAACGAGTCAAACCTCATTCTCATGGATATGTTAGAAACAGCTCATACATTTTATAATTTGTCACAAGCAGTCAGTACAGCAGGTGAGTGCATATGTAATAATAGAATGATATGTGTTAAGAATGACTGGGTTTAATCAGGCCATCGGTGTTGGACTCTAGTGTTTGTGGGTTTATGGAGGAACATGCTCAACACAGTGTGCTGCTCTTATCTGAAGTCTCCTGCCAGTGAAGAAATGCTGGCTGCTCATTCAGCTGAGAGATGGGCCAGGTGGACCGAACCATGTCGGTCCTGTGGGCTTCATCTCGCTGCTGCCAAACAAATGAAGGTCTGTTGGATGTGGATTTTTAATAGACGATGCCGGTTTTTAGACCGCAAAGCAGCAAAGAAGGTCTAGTTTGTTCCAGTATTCAGCCCTTTTACATTTGACAACTTTTATGCCAGTAATCCTCATTCACTCGTTCTCTCACAAACTGAAATGAGTTCAAATCTGATTTACTTAGGCAGCAGATAATTCTGCAATTGGATATTCAGACTTCGAGGCACAGAAAAAACATCCATAATATTTTGTGAAAGCAGTGCATTCACTATTAGGAACTAGTTCAGTGCAGAGCCACAATGCCCCATCCATACTGCGTTTAGTGGCGTAAAGCAGACTGATATTGTGTATATTTGGGCTGTTGTGTGCTTTTATAATTTCTAAAAAGCTCTTTTGTTACCAAAATAAGTCAGTACATTAACCTGAATATTTTCTTTTGTGTGTCTACCCCAACCCATCACTAGGCTTTTTATGGAGTAGATTCAACACTTTCATTCACCTCTTTTATATATAACACACAGCTTTAACAGCCTGATTCATTTGAAAATAGACACATCAGTTTTGTAAACGTGGCCCGTAGCGTAAGATTATGTTCTTTAAAGGTGAGAAATCACCTGAAACATTTGTTCTTGTGCGGTTGGCAAATGAAGATGAGCTGCTGAAGACGATCCATCCCAACATAGTCTGTTTAGTTCTGTTGTGTTATGGTGATCACATTGTTGGCATGTGATGGCGTAAATTAATTTTGGGATAAATTGTTGATGTACAACTAATGTTGGATGAACAATGCTAAAAATGAAACTGACCATCCGTTCACACTGGACAGCCCACAGATGAGCACCACCACTGGGGTTTAGACCAGGGGTCCAACACAACCCACCTGGATGTACCGTAGTCTGGGTCAGGCTGGGCTGCGTTTAGTATTCCACAAAAAAAAAGTTTCTTTACTTTACTCGCACCTAATAACATGCACTTTTTGATGAACTCGCCTTCTTCCCAGCGATCATCTCACTCTTCATGTAGCTGCTTCAATCTTTTTGTTATTTTCTTGAATAAATCTTGAAGACATTTTTGGCGACCTGGTTCTTTCTGGTATTTTCTAAACTCCTCAGTTTGTCTAGTTGAGTAATGACGACAGAAGTTGTATTCCTTATTCACCACAACTTTCTCTGTGCATCGGAGACTCGTAGTGGTGCCCCTTGTGCTCCCCAAAAAAATATCCCATCTTTTTGTGCTCGTTGCCAACCTTTCTATTCATGGCACGTTTTGAGAGACACATGACTGGAACTGGGTGATGGCAGATATTTTCCATCCACTTGGTGTCACTGCGGAATATGTTTCAACTAAGT
>JAPTYQ010000009.1:4789552-4804064 GCA_029814465.1 Ostorhinchus cyanosoma
TATTGAGGAAGGATGTAACGAGATGAAAATGACGCAGAAGACAAAAATGCACCAATAGATTAGATTAGATTAGATTAGATTAGATTAGATTAGATTAGATTAGATTAAACTAGATTAGATTAGATTAGATTAGTTTAGATTAGATTAGATTAGATTAGATTAGTTTAGATTAGATTAGATTAAACTAGATTAGATTTAACTAGATTAGATTAGATCAGATTAGATTAGATTAGTTTAGATTAGATTAGATTAAACTAGATTAGATTAAACTAGATTAGATTAGTTTAGATTAGATTAGATTAGATTAGATTAGATTAAACTAGATTAGATTAGATTAGATTAGATTAGATTAGATTAGATTAGACTTTATTGATCCCACAATGGGGAAATTCACTGGTCAAGGCAGCAACTAAATAAAGTTCATGAAAGAATGTGCATGCATAAAGACAAACAACACTAAAATAAGAATAATAGTAGTGAGTAGTAAAACTCTATATAATCTATATTTTGTTCATTTCCTTAATATCCGTGTATGTGAAAGTCAATGTAAAGATCAAAATAAAGAAAATTTAGTTTCTTATTCATCAAGTTGAATATGATGAACCACATGGTTATGGGTGGATCTAAACTCTTCTTTATATTCAGAACATGTTGGACATTTCACCATTCTAGAGGCAGATTTTGTTCCACATCAGAATGTACAACATCTAAATGAAGAAAAGTAACAAAATATCATCTAATTATATTGATACAAGCAAAACAAACCAAGACAAATAAATATCATATAGTATATTGTGATAATGATCATAAATGAAATAGTGCAAATAATTATTAACAATTATCATTTTATTTCCAAACCTTCTTGAGGTGTAATACCAGTGACAGCCACTAGATTGTTGCTTCCAAAAAGGTCTGGATCTCATAGATTTCCACTGAATCTAAACAGATCCATTGTAGTTGTGGTTAATAATTCGACTAACAGCACCATCCAATCATTTTGGGTAGTTTCATATGTCAGTTAGCATTAGCATTAGCATTAGCTCACCCACCACTTCTCCGAATGCTCTTCTGCAGCTCCAGTGTCCAAATATAGTCATTTCTCGTACCAAAAACCCAAGATGGGAACGACCAAAACACAAAGTCAAGGTTTCAGAATCTAATGGATGACGTGAAGGTGGTTCTTGTGCGCAGCGGATGGTCGTTGATCATCGATGTTAACCAACGCCTCCACATTCATGGCATCAGTGGTTTGTGTGCAGGGGTTTCAGGTGGAATTTTCCACAAAAACCCTTTAGTTTTTTGCAGAGTTCTTAATCACTTCGACTTTTCTCCTTTACGCCAACAGTAGACGGTATGCAACACAGCCCACCTCAGGGATGGAGCTGGCTTCTGTCAACACACAAACTCACACATAATCTTCCATATTGAACCTTTAATAGAAGGACGAGGCCTGGAGCTGATTCTGCTACGATCTATTTGCATCTAAAATATTTTACTGAGATGTTTAGGTTTATGGGACTGAAAGACTGACACGGACGTCATGTGACTAAATGGTGGAGAAGATCGGATCACTTGTAATAATTGTTCTTTTTTTGGTGTCAAATATCATTAGCCTCGTAGTATAATTGCTTAAGTCATTCACTATATAGACGTAGCTATGTGGACATGTTGAATTCAGGTGTTTCTTTCTAAACAGGGGTCTGGGATACAAAACAAATGTCGTAATATAGTTTTATATTGTGATAAATATCATTGCATTGGTTAGTTTGGTTTAGATTGTTTAAAAATGCTTGAGATAGTTTTTACTTAATTTCTCTCAACATTGATTTTATTTCATTTTATTTTTTTTTATCCATAACTATGATTTTAATGGTTCTACCTCTAAATTTCAAAAATATTTTTCTATCTCTGACTGTACATAATATGTAAATAATAATTTTCTACCATGCACCATCTTCACATCTCACTTAATCTCCCATTAAACTTTATGGAAATATGGATGTTTATTAACTATATGTACAAAAATATTGGGACACATCGCTGCTGCAGCTGTAATATGTCCTGTTCATGCTGATTAGAGATAAAAACATCAATATTAATAATCAATATGACATTTATCACTATATAAAACTATGTTATGATGTTGTCATTGTTGTTTTGTATCCCAGACCCCTGTTAGAAAAGAAAACACCTGAATTCAACGTGCCCCAATACTTTTGTCCATATAGTGTAGGATTTAGCCAATTATGCTAAGAGGCTAATGAAATATAATAATGCTAGCGTGACTACCTACATGCATTTTAATTATACGGTCGTTTGAGTTGTGTACAGATTTTAAAAGTTTATATTTAGATGTGGGCTCGTGTTGAGGAAAAGGGGAAGAAAAGAGATCAGAGCTTTGTGAGACAGAAAGTTAACAGATCTAGAGATAGAAATTTAAAAAAGCTAAAGTGTGACAGAAGACGGTGAAGTGATGGAAAACAAGAGAAATGTGAACGGGTTTCAGGAACACCTCTTTTTTTTTTTTTTTTTTTTCCAACCCCGATAAAAGGTCGGAAAAGGGATGAATACAACAGAAGTGATGAGAGATTAGAGGTTTGTTTGGTGGTATGGAGGAGACGACCACATTCAGGACCAAAAAGCCAAGAGAGAGCAGGGCTGGGGGTGCTGAGAAACAGATGGGCAGAGGGAAGAGGGAAGAGATGGATGGGAAAAGGAGAGGGGGAGGTTCAGAGAGGAGGCTGCCAGGAGTTAGGCCAGAAAGTTGGACTGGGATTCGTTGTGAGATGATGGCCACATCAAACCATCCCTCCCTTAGACATATTGCGTTTTATTTATTTTATTTATTTATTTATTTATTTATTTTTAACTCTGCATAATTTACAACATCATCACAGGTGACATATCCTCCTGAGACCCAGCAATGCATTTTTGCCCTCTATAGGGGACAAGAGTTTCACAGTTTCACTGCTGTAGACTGCAAAGGACATTCCTTAAAAAAAAAAAAAAATAATAATAATAATAAAAGTTGTGTCTGAAAAACTGTTGCATTATACCTTTTCCAAACAAGACAATTACTTAATGTAAAAAAGCCAAAATATCTCAAGAGGATATTTACACGTGATATTAACTTTTACAGCAGGGCTACGACTGCGTGTCGTACGTGAGGATATGAAGATTTAAAGTCGCTCTAAGTAATTAAACAGTTCCATTTTCCATAGAATAAAAAAAAAAAACAGTAGAAGTCGTCTCTACTATTTATTTCTAGCAGATTAGGAGCAAAAAGAGGAACAAATCTACTGTGTTTTTTAGAGCTGTTTCCATTTCAATGAAAGTTTGCAATTCCCTATATTGTCTCCCATCCACCACACTAAAGAATTCTACTAATGAATTAAAACAAATATACGTCTGAAATATCTGTCAAATATGGAAGTAGAAAAGTTAAATATGATCTCAGGTCTGGATTGTGTCTTCTTGATCGTCAAGAAAGTGCCGGCACATGTTGTCATGCAATATCCGTTATTATTTATGTATTTATTTGTAATAATGGCTGCCTTCACCCCAGAGAAAATACCCCAAAAATGTCCTGCTTTCTAATGGAGACAAAGTCCTTAAAAATGATATAATAATGATCCAGAGGAGGACTGATATGATCGAGGGTTGGCATGTGTTTTTGTGATTATGAGCTACAAGCGTGGCCATCTTCTACCCGGATACAGTCGGACTGTTGCCCGGCTCCACCCCCCACATTCTGACCCCATAGACAGTCCACCCCCCCCCACATACTGACCCCGTAGACAGTCCACCCCCCACATACTGACCCCGTAGACAGTCCACCCCCCCACATACTGATCCCATAGACAGTCCACCCCCCACATACTGACCCCATAGACAGTCCACCTTAACAGATCATGATGCTGCTGAAGTCCCGTCTGTCACTTTATTCCACTGTTTCTCATAGTGCTGCCACATGCACCATCATTTTAACTGGACCGTTGCTCCATACTCTTTTTCATTGTCTCTTTGTCATTTTGTACATAAGAACAAGAATTTATTTGTATTTGTTTAATTTTATTGCATATTTTATGGTAGTTTTTATTCTACCCTATTTACCTTTTATATATTTTATCTTACATTTTATCCATTTGTCTTTCTCATGCTACAAAACCAAGACCTGGGCAATAATATTTCATTCTTAAAGCTGAGTCTAAATCTGAACAGATGAACTTAGAAAAATCTGGCAGCAATACCTTCCTGAATGGACTTTAGAAAAGTTCAGGGGGAAGAAAAGGAAGCATTTTTTTTCTTCCCCCAGGAGGCATTTTAGTCTCATCTGTTTCATTTAGACCTAATTCATCTGGTCCATCGTTAAAGTTTTCCTCCATTAATTAGATCTCAGGTCTAATAGAGGCTTTGATGATGTTTTTTTCCTGACAGACAGCTTCACAAAACTGTAATATGACTTTAATGCAGAGCTGTAAGACTCACTGTTGGCCTCTCAGGCTCCAGTAGTTCCACCCTTTATATCAGGAGCCTCAAACTCGTGGCCTGGGGGCCAACTGTGGCCCACAGGATGATCATTTGTGGCCCCCTACTTGACATCAAAGTTTGGTGTTAGTGCGGCTCCCGTGTAGATCTCAAATGCAGCTTTTTGCTGAGTCTTGCCACGCTTTTATTTTATTTATCTAATAACTTTACCTTGTGACTGCTTCTGGCAGCATTTGTCGTCAACAGTTGTCAAGCTAGCCGACCGCAAAGTACCTGGGGAAGTACCAGGGAGATGAGAGAAAGAACCGGGTCGCCAATCTGAAAAAATGTGTATTGAGGAAACAAGATTTATTCAAGAAAGCAACCAAAGAGGCTGAAGCAGCTATGAGGTGAGAGAGATGATTGGTAGGACCGGAAAGACATTCAAAGAAGGAGAGTTGATCAAAACTGCATGTTATTAGAGTGACTAAAGAAAGCCTTTTTTGTGGAATACTTAGCCTGACCCAGACTGTACCTCCAGGACAGTTGAGTTTGAGACCCCTGCTTTACATCCAAATACAGTCACCTCTGTCTCCAAAAAACCAACATGGCCGCAGCCACATCCCAATACTACCATCTTCAAAACACCCATTCACAGAGCGGCAGATGACACCACAATTATTCCATTCACTAATTATTTACAGTGTGTGGTTTGGGGCGATTCATCTAGGTTGTATAATGTCATCAGAATGTGGTGGTATATAGGCTGAGTTATGCAAGGATGCAACAAACAGGAAAGAGTCAAGATTTCCAATTGGAATTATGGTTTTTGGTTCATGGACATAAACCAGTCAATACTACCTGTTGTATACCAGCCATGTTTTAGAAATTTACAGAATTATCCTTCTGAAAATATCTGAGAACATGAATAGCAATTTCAAACATTTCTTCTCCACTAATATAACTTTAAAGTTATTTGCAGAATTTTACAGACAGTGTTGCAACAAATACCAAACATGTTCAGATTGTGTTCCTCTGCTGGGGGGGGGGTTCCAGACCTCAGACTGTTGGACTGTCAGACCTGGTTTTACACATTACTTTGTCAAACCAGAGGTGCAAAACATAACATTAGATATATTAAGTGTTGTTACGAAATGTGAACAATACATTGTGAGACTGTGTTGAAACTAAAGAAAGTCAAAGAATAATTAATAGGAAACAGTGGCATTAACATTGAAAAAACAAAACCCACCAATAAAGTTTTTTGTAATATTTATGAGGGTAGTTGGATTAAAAACGGATACATAAATGATATAAATTATGTTAATCCATTGTGGCAGAACAGAGTAAATCTCAGTGAGAATAAACATGTGATAATTTATTCTGGCCATAACAGAAGTGTCTTCATTTCAGTTTAGATAATGTGCTTTCACTTGAACAAACTGTGGACAAGCAGTGTTGGAAGGTTATAATTTAACCATTTTAATTACTTCATCAATGTAATGTAACTTATTCACAAAAAAATTAAAGAAACACTTTTTAATCAGAGTTTAGCACCAAATCAATTCAACTTGTGTGATTTTGACGTTGTCTGTTAAGTAGCTGAAGGGGCGATTCATCAGGTTCAGCTGCTTTGGTGTTAATGAAATTAACGGCAGGTGCATAAGAAGGGCATCCGTATGTGCCATGGCCAGAAGGTGTGCCGTGTCTCCCACCACAGTCTCAAAAGCATGGAGGAGCTTCCAGGAGAGCTGGACGGGGACGGACAAGGTCCTCCTGAACCCACCAGCAGGACCAGTATCTGTTCCTTTGTGCAAGGACGAACAGGACGAGCCCTGCCAGGACCCAGATAAACCTCCACCTGGTATGAATGTTTCTGATCAAACGCTCTGAAACAGACTTGATGACGGTGGATGGAGGGCCCCACGTTCTCTAGTGGGTCCTCATGTCCTGGCACCGTGGAGCTGCATTGGCGTTTCCCATAGAACACCAGGTTCAACACTGGAACCCTGTGCCTTTCCCAGACCAGAGCAGGTTCACCCTGAGCACATGAGACAGACCTGAACGGCTCTGGAGAAGCCCTGAAGAACCTTATACTGCCTGGAATATTGTTCAGACTGATGGACATGGACATGGGCCCAGCAGAGGCTCCTGGTTCCTCCTGCTGCAGGACCAGGTCCAGCCTTATGCACTGACAGGTCGACAGGTACCATTAACTGACCCCTGTGTTCACATGACCTCATTCCAGCTGAACACCTCTGGAACATTCTGTTTCAGTCCGTCAGTTGTACCTCCGACTGTCCAGGAGCACAGTGATGGTCTGGTCCAGATCTAGGAGGAGATCCAGATCCAGGACACCATCTGTTGTTTCAATAGAGGATGTCCAGACTCTCAGTTACCATCTAAGCACATGGACCATACACGGTTCTGAGCTGCTGAGTCTGCCTATAGGCGGTTTAATAAATATCTATATACGAGGAATTCCATCCTTTCTTCCATCTTATATCCATCTGTTTGAGATTTTTGTTCCTCAGACACTATTCTCCCGGTTCTTCTCAAATTTGACAGGTTCTTCAGCTGTAGGACGGCTGTGTGCGTAGTTTGATGGCTAAAGTTTCATTTTTCTCAGATCACTCAGTTGTTTTTAAATTTCACACATGTTCTTTATGTGTGCCTTTCTCTCAATGTTTGCATTTTTTTTAATATGAAAAGTTTTTGAATGAATGAAAGTTAAACCCTGGGTAGACGGGGCATCAGTGAGCAGGAGGGGCGACTGGGTGGGGGTATTAGTGAGCGCTGCTTACTTTTTCACTTGTTCCACTCAGTCTGTAAAAAACACTAAAGAACAACTACCATTCACTTTGGGTTTTGGGATGTCTTTGAATTGAGTCCTCTATAGGTCAATCATTTTTATTTCCATCATCCTTTCGTTCCTGTCACATTTCCCCGTCCATATCAGTACAGATATCCAGCATTTTTTTCCCCCAATGAGATCTGATGTGTTTTCAAAGCGTGCCTTTAATTTTTTTGAGCAGTGTATTTTAATACTTAGTTACTGACTTGTTCAGATGCTGCTGTGCAGGGTTAGGGTTACACAGTAGTACTCAACACTGATTACAGTCAAATTCTGATTAACAGTTCTTCAGGATCTGTTGAACTGAAATTGGACTATTTTTCTTCCTACAGAACAAAAACCAAAACAAATCAAGTTGCATAGATCGAAAACAACATTATGTATTGATTTGATTGACAGGTGAGAGATGGTGCAAATTCAAAGTAGAAAACCAGTCCCAGTCAGGATGTGTCCGTGTTAGTGTTAAATGAATGGAGCCTGTTCAGACGTAGACTCATACAGTCTGCTCTGTACGTCCTTGTTGGTGATGAACTCAAATCTGACCCAAAAGGTTTGATGACCCGTGTTCTGCACAAGTCTGCCAAGAGGCTGAAAGGATGCAAAACAGCTAAATGAGTGTTATACTGTCAAGTATGTTTCCAAATTCAGATGCAACCACTTATACTAACCAGAGGTTGATACTGCACTTCAGTAGAGTTTCTGCCTTTTTGCACTTTATTGAGTTTTTACATTTACTCCCAGTGTTGGGGAAGCTAATTTTCCAGCATAGCTTAGCTTGTAAAACTACAAATAGTTCAGCCTGGCAGGAATTCAAACAAACTACAGCCTGGAGGAACGTAGTTTGTAAAACTACAGATAGAAAAACTAGTTTTAGCAACTACTTATTATTTTCAGCATTAAATTGAGAATGTACATGTGGTGTAAATGAAACAAACATGGCCGTGGATGGGGCGGTATGTTGCTATCGGGGGTGGCACTGGTGGGAGGGTCATCCATGGTGGTGACGACCACACGACGTTAGTAATGATCGTACTGTCCTGCATTCAGTGGTGAAGTATAATATATATTGCAAAAGAAAAATCTTTTAAAAATATATATATATATATTTAATTTTATGTTGTTGCCCAAAATTGTAGTTTGCAAATTGAGTAGTTAAACTACAAAAAAATTACCCAAAAAGTAATAATGATAATAATAATAATGCATTTATATTGTATAGTGCTTTTCATGGAACTCAAAGACACTTTACATAGAGCAGATAAAAACAAAAGCCAACACATACTAGAACTTGAACTACTTGACGCGGAACAAAATATTAATGTAGTTTAACTACAGCAAGTTACAGCAAAATGTAGTTTAACTACGTAGTTCAACTACATGTAGTTTAAGTTGCCCCAACACTGTTTTCTCTGTACATTTTAACACAAATATCTGTATTTTATTCTCTGCATTTTCAAAACAGGCTGTTCAGTTTTCATACGCTTGAAACAAATTATTGATTATTTTTATTTTAGATTATTGCACTTCCTGCCAATATCAAAATCAGTTTCTTCTTGGATGAATAGAACAGTAACACAGAAAAAAGCACTCTGTTAGTGAATATCTCACATGGCAAATAAAGATGACAAAAAAAAAAATTCAGGAGATTCAACAAAATGAAACAGAGGACTCGTGATAGTGAAGTAAAACCTCTTTTTCAGGCTGCCGTGTTTAGAGCTGGATCTAGAATCTAGATCCAACCCGGGTCTGACTGAATCTGGTAATTGCAGCTGTCAGTCACATGTTCAGCCCTCCTACCTGCCTGAACACACCTGTTATTTTCTACATACAGGTGAGGAACCGTCTAGAATCCTCTCACACCATTTGAATAGTCTGCTGAAAGGGAATTCTGGACTTTTTACCCAGTGACGCTAAAAACATGTATGAAGCCCTGCAGTCGTACGTACCATTGGATGCCACCTGCCTTAAAGCAGAAAAACTGGACTGGAGGTCTATTCTGAGCTACTGTTGGGCTCCATGTTGGACCTGCTGTCTCTTCAGATGGAAACAGCTCAGTCTGAAGGAATAAAATGCTGCAATTCTTTCAGGTCACTGTGTAGTAATGAAAATATAATCACGAAAATGATATTCCATTACTTCTATTAGATCCTGCTTGAACACTGGACCTTTAATATGGCGTGACGTTCATGTCGCTTTGCACACAAACAGCTTGTGGAGATGCCCTTTGAATACATACTTAATACTTTAGCACAGTGTAGAATCTGTGTTTTTGTTCCTGCAACAAAGAACCTGAATCAGTGCGTTTAGTTTTCCAGTTCTGCTAATCACTAACGTTTTTTTTTTTTTTTTTCTCAGTTACAGTAACACATTAGACTTACATGTATTTTGTAATTTGATTATGTAACGTACGTGGTTACTCCACCGAAGTACAAACAGTGTTACTGACTCTGAGCTTTGGTTGAAGTTTGAAGAAACACACGGGACGACATGCAAATCTTGTCCTCTTATGTTTTTCAGTGCATTTGTGCGACTCAATTATTACTCAATCAGTTTTTGGAGGAAAGAATGATTACAGCAACCTGTAACTCCTGGTGGTGCACATATGGTGTGTGAGTAATGTATGAAGTGGACTTCCTTTAAGATGCAGCCACAGTGAGTGTTACAACATGGATTAATTGCTGCAAAGCGAAACACCATTGGTATATTTGGTATCTTTTGATGTGTTTGACAATGTTGCAGAGCCGGATTACTGCATCCATACTCTGTGCCAAGTTACGCTCACGGTGTGTGTGTATATATAGTTAGAGATGGAAAAGAGAAAAAGGAGAGGGGGAGGGATAGAGAGAAAAAACACAGAGAGAGTAAGAGGGAGGTACAAGTCAGTATTTCATGGATGGCTGTGTTGCTATGGGAACAAGATGTGGGCTCCCTATTCCCAAAAAAGTGTCCTCCTTCCTTCCTCCCTTCCTTCCCTCTCTCCCTGTCTCTCTCTCTCTCTCTCTCTTCTCTCTCTCCCTCTCTCTTCTCTGTCTCTCTCATCACTTCATTTCTCTCTTCTTCACGGCATCCACAGCATCTACACCTCTCTCCTCCTCTTCCCTTTCCCCTGCTCACATCCCACCACATGCCTCCTCTTCTTTTCTCCCACCCGGCTCTCGATCTCTCTCTCTCTCTCTCTCTCTCTCCGTCTCTCTCTCTTTCTCTCTCTCTCATCCACTCTCTCTGTCATCCATCCTCTCCCCGCCCACTCATTCACCTCCCTCTCTCTCTCTCTTCCTGTCTCTCTCTCTTCCTCACTCATCCCTCTCTTCTCTCCATCTTCTCCCTACCAACACCACTCTCTACCTCTCGCTCCTCTCCATCTCTCTTTTCCCCTGTCTCTCTGATCCCTCTGTCTCTTTAACACTCACTTATATTCTATTCTTTTCTCGGTTGTCATGGCAATAGGCTGGGGGCGTGAGGGAGCGAGCGCGAGCAAGCGAGCGGGAGTGGGTGTTTCGGAAGTGACATCTCTTGGGCAGTAACCTTGTTTCCTGTGTGGTGGAGTTGGGGGCGGATTCAAGGCGCTAAGCAGCGCAGCAACAGTGACGCCGTGTGGACGCTTTGGGTGAGCAATGGGGAACCCGGGATGCGCCGCGCGAGGGCTGGGTGAATGATCTGATAGGTGAGAATACTCTGCCTCCTCCATCTCTCCCACTCTTTTCCTCTGTCTTCCTCTCACACACACATACACACACTGTTCACTCCATCATCTCTCCTCCATGGTTCAAGTGGATCCATTGTAGCAGGTGTAATTAGTCAGGCAGAGCTTTAACCTGGATTCACAGCAGGAGAAGCAGCTATTTCTCATGTTTCTTTATTTTATTTTATTTTTTTTTTACTTGCACTAAACCACATTGTCATGACTGTGTAGTATGATTCCTACAGACATATTCTTTACAATGACAGGGCTCTACTTGAATCAACATGAGTTTATGAAGTTATCGTCTAACTGGTGACTTTAATCTTTATTTTACCTGAGGATTAAGTTCAGATAAATAAATAAATCAAGAGAAAATGTTTTATTATGAAGATAAACTGTACAAGACTGGATTTGTATTTCATATAATATGTACTAATCTAGCATCTAAGTGTCATGAGTTTTTTTTTTTTCTGGCTCTGAATTATATTTTGGTACCATAGTGATCATGTAAACTATGTCTTTATTTTATATTGTAGAATCTCTGACAAATATTTAACTGATTAAAAAGACGAGTACGTTGAAACAGTACAGTCACCAGTTACTTTATCAAACAAACACTTCTTCAGACAGCATGTTGGGGGTTTTAAAAAAAAACAGTATCAGTGTGATGAATCCTTTCACACCCTGGAAATTTAAGAGTCTTCTTTTATAACCACCAAAAGATTACAGTACTTATATTTGATGAAAAATTACAGTCATGCTGCAACTGCTGCTACTAATGACAGAAATGCACATGCAATGCTCGTCATATTTACTGTATTTTATTTTGAAAATGTTTAGACTATTTCCGTTATGTAGATTATTTGCTACTTTGAAACCACTGCCATAAAATGTTGTTCCTATTGTGTGCAAATATTACCTGTTTACAAACTCAGTACAGTTTATTCACGTTACATAATTGTTGACATTTTTTCTGGCCTCCTGATGACTTGCACTGTGGTTGAATCTCTACATGTTGTGAACGGTATTGTTTTGTTTGCTGATAACTTTCCTGTGAGTGTTTCCGTGCATCTCAGGTAGTTCACAATCTTTTAATCAGAGCTACTAACAAGTTAACAGACTTTTTCTTCATAGTAACCTATAGTTTAATGCATATAGTTATAAGTAAAGCTTTCAGTGGTAGAGGTAGATTTACACATCATTTTCTGTTAACTCTAGTACTTTCATTACATATTAATAGTTTTATTCTGTTAAAAATATCTCATTGAATATTCTACAGTTATTTGACTAACTGTTCTCTGTTGTCAGAAGAGTCTGACACCAACATTCTGTACCTGGGAAACAGAAGTGTCACATTCCTGACATGTGGTTAGTTTCTTTCTGCACCAGAAGATTTAATAGAAGTACAGCAGTGTGAGGCTGTTTCATTGAGTTGTTCTAATGCATATTTATGTGGGAAATGTACGTTCTGTTATTTGACATGGTTACATCTACGGCTAAATGTACACTGAGGAAAGCACACCACTCAAACAAACACACTGAATATATCAAGTTATGCAAAGATACTACTAAATTGACTGACTGACTGTTACATTTGGTAGTTTGTCACTGATGTGGTTCCGGTGAAAATCAAAGTGTGTTCACCTATTAACATACAACCCCAACCCTATGAAAAAAAAACATTTGCTGAACTTTAGTTTGAGGTTCAGAGCAAAACAACATGAACAAAACGCTTAAACCGGATTTCATTTTGAAAGGGCGCTTTTTCTAATTTCTGTATTTAAAATGTAGTTAACTCTTTAAAACCTGACGTGTCACTGCTGACACATCCTGCACATATGCAGTTGGAAGGCTGTAACTCTTTCACTGTTTGTGCAATTGGAAAAAGTCCAATGGTTTTTGAAACCTGACACATTGCACTTTATAGGTTTTATTGGGTGATTACGGTAATTTCATTCATGCCTGTACCAGAAGCTGGAGAAGGCACTGTTGCAGCAGTATTATAACATGCAGTAAATTGTAAATGATACTAGATTTTGAAAGATCTGGAAAAAAATTGTGCTCTGGAAAAATGGGCAAACGGACACACTCACTCCTTTTAAAGTCAAAATAAGAGAAAAAGTCCGGGCGGACCATTTTAGACTTAGGGTTTAAAGGGTTAAAACACAAACTAAAGTACGTTGTCTCAAACATGGCTGAAATGTAACCGTAATCTTTTAGACTTAGACTGGATTCTGATTTGTGCTCTTTGTATGTGTCATCAAACAGGCAAAACTAATGCTAGCATTCTCGTAACAGGTGTCAACGTCTATATTACATCTAGTATAATTACAAAAAACAAACCAGCTTTTATAATATATTCACTGAAGTGACATTAAGCAGTTAGATATAAATGCAGCAACACTGATACAACTTATCTCCTACTCCAGTCTGACATCACCCCCGACTCTGCCGCTACCCTTGAGTGATGGTAGCCTGTAATTGGCACCAATAAAGTCACATTTTTACCACAGAGCGACCTAATTAAAGCAGAGATCCAACAGAAATGTCTGGCTCAGAGGTAATACCGAGATGCAAAATGCAGTAATAGCACAGTTTCTGTTGTAGAGAAATTGATTTGTGGTTGATTGTTGAAGGTGGGGGGTGATTGGAATCACCTTACATTGCACAGCGTGGGTATGGACTTCTGAAAGCCAGAGGTCTCACCTCCCTGTGAGGTAATCGTTGAGTAATTGGTATTGATCAACAAACCTATCAACCCCCCACTGATATATTTAGCTGTGTTTCCATTATGGAGGAGTAAAATTATACATATTTTCTTTTACTGAAGCAGAATCTGACTTCTGAATGTAGATGTAGATCATTTAGAAGTCTATTTAACGCAGAAATTCATATGTTCTTATTTTGTCTCATCATAGAAAAAGGCATTAAGCACTCACACAAAAATAACATTAATGTTCAAAATCATAAAAAATAAACAGAATTTGGAGAAAAAACAGGAGTACTGATATGAGAAGTAAGAACTGTACTACTATGGATGGAGGCTACTGCTGCAAAAACATATTTTAGTCACCCAATATGAGGCCTTTCTAAATATATATATAATTTTTTTTCTTTTATTTAGGATATTTTCACCTGTATGTTGTGGTCAGACAGGCCTTTATGGTAAAATTGGAGCTGGGTATGTCATTTCAAAACCACCAGACCCCCCCTTACAAAAGGACTAATGTTGTGGCGCAAAGGAGTTCCTCAGGAGTCGGGAATGGGACCATAGAACTTTTTTTTATTGTGTTTGGGTCTCACGCAGAACATTTGGCAGGTGGTTCACATGAACATGGGTCAAAATATCAAAGTTTATCTGTAATACTAACTAATTAACCAAGGCTGCGGTAGACCGGCAAGGGTTATGTTCTCAAAGGTAAAATCACTTTTTATATGAATAGAATAGAATAGAATAGAATAGAATAGAATAGAATAGAATAGAATAGAATAGAATAGAATAGAATAGA
>JAPTYQ010000009.1:4829607-4842740 GCA_029814465.1 Ostorhinchus cyanosoma
GTGCTTTTATTCATTCCATGTTTTCTTTTCTGTCTGTTTTAGTCACATGATACACACAGGAGTTAGGACTGGATTGCTTAACCATTGTTTTTGATGACTTTTGATGGTCTAATATTTTTTTCCATGACTGTATAAACACTTTTAACAAAGAAATAATAATAAAAAAAAAAAAAAAAACCTGAAAGGAAATAAGACTTTAAAGGGTCAGTGCATGAGATTTGTTCTTGCAAAAAAAGTTATTAAAACCTATTGCATTTTACTTTCTACTATTGTTTTAGTTCATTTATTTTAAGGATAAGACAAATAAAACTAAAACTTCCATGTAAATATGTATAAAGTTCAATTTTACTGTGACATCACAATATTACTCCCATTGTAAATATTGAGTTACGCCCAATATTTCTGTCATTTACAGTTTGCCTTTATCTCAACCCATTTTCAAGCTCCTTCTTTTTGAAATCTTGATATCAAAATTGAATATTACAAAAAAAACCTTTAAAAATTCATTGATACTGTACAAAAAGCAGACGATAACAGCATTGCATCACATACAAGTTTTTCACATATCAAGAATGAATGTCATTACTAAATAAATAAACCTAATAAACCCAACTGAGCAGGTCTATTTTGCAGACACAGCTGCACCACATTCATCATCTCAACACAATCAGCAACATTTACTGAATAAAATGACAAAAACATACAAATGTACATAAAAATACATTATTCTCACCAAAACTACGGCTTATTTTTTTCAACATATCCATTTCTTCTCCTCTGTGGGTTTGGAAAACAACTATTAAATTAAAACCAATGTATTTTATCTTATCGCTGCTGAGTGGAAACCTCTTATGTCCAAAATAGTTATTTTTCAGGAAACTGGAAAAACAATGTATATTCTAAATAAATGAATGGAGTTACGAGATGTAGTCACAAGCCATTTTTAACACTTTTCACTGGTTAAATATTTCTAAAGCTGTCAGGCCAATGTGAAGACTGGAGAATAGAATCGATTTATGACAAAAAAAAAGACCAAAAATGGACTTATGAGGTTTCCACCCAAGAGCGATGTTATTCAAATCTTTACAGATGTGGCTTGTGGCGGAGTATACTGACTTTTGACATACACAAACACGACTACAGGCAGTGGGACCAAGAAAATAAAAGTACAAAATAAAGATAATACACTATCAGGAATTATTTAATATGTCTGTATGGGACAAATATGAATATTTAGGCTGTAAATGTAAGTCAGTCATTAGTAATTAAATATCCTAAGTTATAAAATAGTGAAATAATTACATGAGTTACAGATCCGTGAAATCACACCAGTTGTTTTCCATGTAAGGATCAGTTTCTACATAATGGTTAAAACCCTGTTACAAACACAGCCACAGAGGATTAAACTATGAATGGTCAGATAATAAAGGTTGGTTTTACTGCTGCTGCACTGGAACATCTAAGTGTGATTCATTATTATCCAAATCCATATCCAGTCATTATTAAAGTCATTCAAGAGAGTCAATAAAGCCAATAAATGAAATGATCAAAGGTGGAAAATTAAAATGTAAGTTGTATTGATTGTTCATAATGTTAGTATATTGAGCCAAAAAGAGATTGATGTCCACTTTAAAGATATTTAAACTGGACTTGGTCCTAATCTAAGGCACAGAGCAGGCAGAACAACGCAGCCATAAATAGAAAAGAGACCAAGCAGTTGAAAAACCATGTCAATGTAGATCATGTTTTTGAATTTACTCAACTATTAGTTGAATCATTAGGTATTTATAGTCCAGAATAGACCTAAACAATATTAGATATAAAGAAAACAAAACAAAACAAAAACACATAAAAAAGAGCTAATAAAGCCTCCAACGACCAAAGGGTGTCATACATTATTACATATTACATAGAACTCAATGTTGTCAGTTTTATTATGAAATATCAGGAGATATACGACCCACAAATAGAAAGAATAATTATAAGGATAAGAACTGAAAGATGACGTTTTATTCCAACCAAACAGAATCATGCAGTAACACTGTACGTTTCTAAATCATGAGAAAATAATGTGATTTTTTGAAGAAGACACTTTTTGCTTTTGCGTGTCCACTGTGTCACTTGCTTTTATGAATCAGCTACTGATGATCCAAGTCACTTTAGATCAGCTGTTCTCAGCTGGTCTGGCATCAGGACCCATTATCACCCCACAATGACCCAAACTGATAAAAGTTAAACTTCCCAAATGTATTTAATGAAAAGATGGTGTGTTTTGAATCTGAGATCAATCAAAATATCACAGTATGAAAACACAGAAGACAAGTTTAATGAGAAACCAAACTGACCAGCAGGTGGCGATGATAAAGAGGGAAGTACGCCCTTTAACCCTAAAACAGGCACATTTGAACCAAAACTAAAAATGTGCATTCAGTTAAAAATTTAAAGTGCATTCAGTCACTTATTCAAGAATTAAACTGAAGTTTTTGTCCTCGATGTTTGTAAAATCATATCTGATGTAGTTGTTGTCATACCTGAGTTTGATGCTTTGAACACAAACCTTTGGGTTTTCTTTTATGCTGTGAAAGATCTGGTGTTAATCTGCATAACAGCGCATTACTGACACCTACTGTTGGGGAGTGTGACTGAAAGCGCCCATAGAACATAAAGCACTGGTTTCTTTCCAATATGTTTTGACCCAAAGGCCAGTGACCCACTGAAAACAGGTTTGTGACCTGCTTTTGGGTCTCGACCCACCAGTTGAGAGTCACTGCTTTAGAGCCTTCGATCACTATGTGAATTGAGTCAACTCCTCTGTCTGAACATTTGTGACGGCTTTACTCCTGGGTTCAGAGTGTCCTCAGCCTTTACCATGTACATCAGAACACTGGGATGCTGTGACATAAATCAATCTATTGTAAGTTTTTGGACAAAGTACAGGATGTTATGATGATTGAGGGTGTATTATTAGACAGTTTCACTCTGTCTCTGTGCTACTTTAAGTATCCTACTTTTCAACTGGAGTCCACTTCATTAAAAAGAAGGTCAGAGCGAAGCCTTTTTCAGAAGCTAAATCACAACTTCTTGGGCTTACTTTTGAGAGTTTTAGCTTAAAAGATGGTTGTGAAGCGTTACAACTGGAAAATTGGATAAGGGAAAACACTCCAGCAATCTCAGAGCTGCACTGAAGTACATTTTTACTTCTAAACAACCTCAGACTGAAAATATCTGCCTCAAACATCAATACCAGATGATTTAACAAGCAACCGTGAGCCCGATTACATGACCATAAAAATCCGATAACTGGGTGTTATCCAATAATAAATGTGACGCGTCTACAGGCGCTTCAGAAATACGATAATCGTAAAACCCTGGTTTACATGTTTCAGTCCATTATTTGAATTATTTCAGAGTATGTACGTATGTACTTATGATATGATGTAAGACGTACACTTCCTGTCATTTTCAAAACATCAGATCTTGTCTTGGTGACCATGGCAACGCCTACAGTGTCAGTGTTAGCTGTCCTAATGTGGGAGGAGCTAATAAGACAACAAACAGGCTACATGTTGCTGCTATCCTTCATTTTATTTCATTGTTTGTTTATTTTTTCCTTCAGCTCATGTTGTCGCTGTTTACCTTCTGTTTATATATAGTTTTTATTTTTTTAATTTAATTTAATTAATTTTTTTAACACATGCACAGACGTAAAAAAAACAAAACAAAAGAGGTCAGATTAACCTGCATACATGTGTGCAGATATCAGAGTATTGTGGAGAAATCTAGGTGTATTAATCCGATTTCTCATTATCGGGTCAGTGCTGTTATCGGATAAAGCCGATCAGATTATCCTGTTTACACGATCACTTGACTAATCTGATGAATTGGATAATGATGGGAGTATTGGTGTGCATGCAAACGGGCTCAATGAAAACTACACTTCGATAAACCTGATGTTCTGCGCTAAAGTTCAGCGTTGGTCAGTTTTTCCCTAATTTTCCGTCGACACATAGCATGTGCTGCCTCCCTATTGGATAGAATGAGCAGGTGCCTGTTCATTTCCATCATCACATATGAACATTTAATTAAACATCGTTTATCTGGGGAACACTTGTGTTTTTGTTTGTTTCAGCTTGTTTTCAGTAGTGAAAGCCAGACTGTTGGCAGCTAAACCAGCAAAAGATTGACTGTCTGAGGGAAGGCAGAGCACTTGTTCATGTATATCCCTGTTTATGTTTCCCCAGCTGGCTTTTACATTACATAAAACTAGCTTAGTGGTATGTGTGAGTGCTTTTCATTAGTGTTGGGAAGTTTCCCTTTGCATTCAGGCCAGGAGAGGGTACTGTTCCATCGCTTTTCTACCTCAGTATTTCTGCACAGAAAATTACAGAATTTGAGCTAAAAAGACATATTTTTAAGATTAGAGGGGGAGCATAAAGGGGTCAGAGTGGTGTTAAATCAGTAGTTCACCTCCATAAATGTAGCAGTTCAGTCAGTTTGCATCAGGGGTGGGCAATTAATTTTCCTATGGAGCCACATGAGAAACTTTGACAGTTATTAAGAGCCAGAACAATTCACCTGCAGCTCTGCTCAATATGTATTTGTATAAAAACAGTAAATGAAACAATGCAACGATGCAATGAAAATATGGAGCACAGAATACAAATATTTAATGAATATTTACAAAAACATGTTCAAAATGTGCAAAACCAGCTCCATGTTAACTTTTTTCCCCCTCCATGTTAACTTTACATGAAAAACCATAAATGCAGCTTTGTTTGTTTGCCTATCTCAGTTCCTTTTCTGACTTCAGTGAAGAAATATTTAGAAGTTCATGTCTTGTTAAAATCATTTTTAATCTTTTTTTTTTGGTGTTAGTTGACATCTTCATGGGCTGAAACTGACTAATAAATCAATCAGTGCATAAGCCTTAGACTGAGTACAGGAAGTAAGTGTGAAAAAAATTAAATTTAGCAGATTCTACAAAATAAAAGCTGTATGAAATATATTTGCATTGACTTTTAATTTCCCAGTGACCTCATGCGGGCCGGTCAGGACCAGCTATCAGGCCACATGTGGCCCCCGGGCCTTACTTTGCCCAGGTCTGGTTTACATTATGGGTGTCAAACTCATTTATGTTCAGGGGCCACATGCCGCCCATTATGATCCCAAGTGGACCAGACCAGTAAAATAGTACTATAATACCCCATGAATAATGTCAACTCTTGACTTTTCTCATATTTTGGAGTGAAAATTTTTTAATTACATTTGGGAAATTAAGGAAAAATGTGTACATCTGCAAAATATTCAAAAAAAAAACAAACCATGAACAACATGAACAACCTGAATTTTTTTTTAAGAAAAATAAGTGCAATTTTAACAATATCATCCCTCAGTTTATTATTTACATAAGTAAAATTCCAGATCACAGTGAATCTACAAAGGTACAAAAAATTTTGTAACAGGCAGAATATTGTCAAAATTGCATTTCCTTCTCTTCACACATTTCATGTGTACATATTTGTTCAGGTTATTCATGTTTTTTGTGAAGGATATTTTGTAAATGTGAATATTTTCATGTAATTTTACTTTTTTGCACTAAAACAAAGAGAACCTTTTATTTAATTATTTCTAGGTTATTGAAATAGTACAAGCACATCGACGTATGGTGAACCAAGGGTCATATTAATACAAATATCCAGGGACTGAAGGTAGTAAATGTATTGTTCCTGTTTTTAACTTCATTTCCCCTCATGCAGTGGGGTACTGCGCCTCTGTTCAACTGATTGTAAGGTTATTGTTTTGACTAATATCTCCCAAAATATTGGACCTATCAACTTTAATGTGGAGCCGGGACTATTCCTCAACTGTAGGTACAAAACTGGACAGTTAAAAATGTCTCAATTTCTAGAATTGTGCAAATACACACACAGACACACACACAGACACACACACACACACACACACACACACACACACACGCTCTGAGACCTTCCAGTATTATGTTATAGGTTTTACTGTTCTGACTCCCTTTAGATCATATTGGTCTGTACATGGAACCTGAACTAAAATTATTTTGACACCCTGACTGTTAATATCTTCAGTATCATTTTTTCATTTCATAAGTTCATCCCACAGGCTGAATTGGACCTTTTACTGGGCCAGTTTTGGCCCCTGGGCCGTATGTGTGACAGGCCTGGTTTACATGCAGATCTAGTCTGTGATGGACTGACTTTGAAAAGTAACTCCCTCCAGATTACAGAACACATGCTCTTACATAAACGTCATGTCAGACTTAGAGTAACACACTTTAAATACTTTGGATTACTTCAACACTGACATCCATCACTTTTATATTTAGTGACAATTCACTGATACAACATATGACTAATAGAATGTAGTTCTAGTAAAAAAAAAAACAAACCCAAAACATTAAAATATAGTTAACATTCTATTGAACCTTTCTTGAGTGATTTATCACCATTTATTATTATATTTTTGTCTGTATTTGGCTTTTTTTAATCAGTGAGAATCAGATATTTTTTATATTCATTTACTGATGTTCATAAAAGCTCAGATTAAAGTTGAAAAGTGTATGTATGTGTATATGTTTGTGATTATGTATATGCTAGAAGTGTATGTATATATGTGCAGAAGAATCATGGGGGGGGTTCTGTGGCTGCCTTTTTTAGTTGTGGGTTTTGTTTTTGTCTTTCCTCTTTTTTCATTCATTCATTCATTCATTCATTCATTCATTCATTGTCAGAACCTGCTGTATCCTCACTAGGGTCTCGGGGGTCGCTGGAGCCGATCCCAGTGACTTATGGGAGAAGGTGGGGTTCACCCTGGACATGTCACTAGTTCATCACAGGACTGAACATATTCTGTAAATGTTCATTTCCTCAGTTTCTCACATTTATCTCACAGACCCCGGACCCTTTAGGAGGGGGGGGGGCAATTTCTGGCCCCTGAGCCGTATGTTTCCCCCCATGTGTGAAGCTGAGATGCTGCTTTGTGTTTTGAACCCTTATGATTGCAGATCCATCTGTCACATCCATGTTTGATTGGCGTCTGTGCTGAGGGTGAACCACATTCATCCACGCTGGCGCGGCAGTAAAGTCATGAATCTTTATGTGTCCAGTCAGAGCTCACGGGTGGCGACTGCGTGTTGGTGCGAGTGCACGGCTGCCAATAGTATTTCAACTTGTCATCACTCAGAGAAATGGAGTGCGCTGTGATCCTGATAAGAGACTTGTGCCGTTCTGGAGGGATTGAATGTAGAGCCCAGTTCAATTAATCAGAGCCCTATCCCTGTCTAATTGTGCCAATAAGCCAGCAGCTGTGAATGGATCAGAGGCAGGAGTGACGCTCCTATAGCCGTCACCGCGGCGACCAAGAGAGGCCTTAAATATTCATGCCTGTCAGTCACCTCGAGCTGAGCGGGTGTCTCTGCTCTTTGCCTGCACGCACATGCACACGCACACACACACGCACACACACGCACACACACACGCACACACACACACACACACGCACACACACACGCACACACACACACACACATTTCCATTCATTTTGCTTCAGTGACTCCGTATATATAAAAAAAACATCACTCCGTACGTTTCCACGGCGCCTCCTCCCTCCTGCTCATTTCCATATCAGTGTCTTAAATACACACCTGTTCAGATTTTCGGTTTCATCTTCTTGTCTTCATCTTCATTTTCATCTCCTCATCTTCATCTTCATCTTCTCATCTTCATCTTCTCATCTTCATTTTCATCTCCTCATCTTCATCTTCACATTCTTATCTTCATCTCCTCATCTTCATCTTCAATTTCATTTTCATATCCTCATCTTCATCTTCACATTCTTATCTTCATTTTCATCTCCTCATCTTCATCTTCACATTCTTATCTTCATCTCCTCATCTTCATCTTCAATTTCATTTTCATCTCCTCATCTTCATCTTCTCATCTTCATCTTCATCTTCAATTTCATTTTCATCTCCTCATCTTCATCTTCATCTTCACATCCTTATCTTCATCTTCATTTTCATCTCCACATCTTCATCTTCTCACCTTCATCTTCATTTTCATCTTCACTTTCTTATCTTCACCTTCTTTATCTTCATTTTCCTCTTCATCTTCAGTTTTATCTCCTCATCTTCATCTTCTCACCTTCATCTTCATTTTCATCTTCTCTTTCTTATCTTCACCTTCTTTATCTTCATTTTCATCTTCATTCTTCAGTTTTATCTCCTCATCTTCATCTTCTCACCTTCATCTTCATTTTCATCTTCACTTTCTTATCTTCACCTTCTAATCTTCATTTTCATCTTCATCTTCACCTTCTTGTTTTCACCTTCTCACCTTTGTCTTTCATTTTCATCTTCACCTTCTCATCTTCATCTTCATTTTCATTTCCACCCTCTTATCTTCATCTTCATCTTCATCTTCGTCTTCATCTCCTTCTGTCTGTATATTCATGCAGCCTGCCTTCTCCTCTCTGCCTTCATCACAGTTTCTAAATCATCACTGCCCTCACCTTTTCACCTCAATCTCTCGCCTACTCTACCCCCCTTCATCCTCCCCCTCTTCCTCGTCTGCCTCCTCTTCCTCTCTGGGGTGACTGGCAGGAGTCTTCGTCTCTCCCACCGACCACCTGTTTCTGCTCCTCTCAGCTCCATTCAGTTACAGATTTCTTTTTTTTTTTTATACAGTCTTTGATTTGTGAATAACTGTGTTTCCACCCAACAGTTTTTATGCACATTTCCCCTTTTGAACATTTATTAGAGCAGGTTCCTTGACTGTAGTAAAACTGGTAGCAAGAAAAGTAAAGGCAAGGCAGGACGAATCCATTCTGTTCGGCCGTTACCATCCTATTTAACCCTCAAAGGCATCTACTGATCTAAAATACTTAATAACTACTCAAACACTAATCCTGTCAAATAATTCCTGTGAAATAATTGAGGTCAAATGCAGTTTCTCAGCTTTTCAACAACATCAGATGCACCCATAGAGAACGTGGAAACCGTCATCTTCTGTAACATTGGTTCACCAGTAAAACCCACAGTTTGATAAATGACAGTGGTTGTAAACGTTTGTTTTAATGTTGGATGAATTATATATTTTGCTGAAAATGTTATGTTTTCTTCAATTTTCTTTGCTTTGCTGTTGAACTTATTTTATGCTTTAACCCTTAAAAACCAAGCCGTTTATTACTATTTTTTGTCCGCCTGGCCTCTCTGTCTATTAATGTATGTATAATCTCAACCCTTTCATGCACAGTAAAGTAATTAGCATCTCTTTTTTTTCAGGACAACTTGGGCAATAGTAAAATGAAATAAAATTATGCAATTTGAATGGATCAATAGATATATGAATATAAAAACGAAAGAAAAACTAAACGGAAATTGAATGTCACAGAATTCAATTTAAACAAGACAGATCAACAAAAGTTACATTCAAAAGTTATTAGTTAATGTTTATTTACCTTTATTTTGGCCATGGGAGATTATTATTCCTTTGTTTTCGATACTGGAAGATAATTATTTCACCTCACGCTGATCTTTGGCTGCTCGGATTGGATGTCACCGTCATAAAAACAAAAGAAGAAGAAATCAGAGCGTCTTATTGGTCTAGAGACTGACCGGAAGTCATCAAGGTTTACAGCAAGCTTCAAAATGGAAGTCCGTCAACATAATTGACACGTTTTTATCACAAAATACAATGAATAATGAGCGTATCACGGAGTTATCACGGTGGAATTAACATGCGAAGTTCCCGGAAAAAACGGCGCACTTAACGGCTGGATTGAAAAGCTCCTTGAAAGGCTAGAATTGCCCTGAGTTCACCACAGATCTCCGAAAGGGTAAGCTAGCGATAGCAACTTTCCCCATTAAGTTTCGATGTGTGGTTCCTGAGATATTATGCAAAGTACCGACACTTGCGTGGGGGCGCCCCCCCAGCGGAGTTTTAAGGGTTAATGAACATTTAAATGGTTAGTTAGTTAAATATAGGAAAATATGAAATGTGTTTTCTGTGGCTTTATGGGTTCAGGTTTTACAGGGTGTTTACTTTGCTTGGAACAGTAGAACAGAGGACCGTGTTTCTAAATAAATGGAGGCTCACAGTTGTATTTTCCATTAAAGGGTTTCCCTGAGGCTTCTGGGATGCGGAGGTGCTGTGGTTGGGGGGGGGGGGCTGTCAGGTCTAGGGATCTTCTACATTAATTGGCTAAAAACAATGCATTGATTTTCACTAATGTTTTAAGTATTAAAACATTTCTGTATGTTTTTGGAGGAATTAATGCCTGTGTGGGAAAAATCTTAGCATTTTTGATTTTAAAATTGTTAAAATTTACAAGAAATAAAATAGAATTTTCATAAGACAGGGGTGGGATAAGAAATAAGAAATACATTAATATTTGATTACACACAAAATTGTAAAAGTTCAACAAGATAGAAGACATATAATGAAATTTTCACCAAATTGCATAAGACAGGGGTGAAATAAGAGATGCAATAGTAAGTGGTTATACATAAAATTATAAAAGGAAATAAAAACAGTGCACATTCAGGGTTAGGGTTTGTAACCCTTTTTTGTCTCTGTTCAAAGGCTAATGAAAATAAAAATGTTTTTAATTTGATTTTAAATATATTCAGTGAGCTGGCTTCTCTAATGTCTTTCAGAATTGTATTCCATAACTTTGGTGCATAGCTCACAAAGGCTGCGTCCCCAATTTTATTTGTAATATTTCTGGGAGTCACTAGTGACCCTGCGTTGGATGACCTTAGTGTTTTAGTTTGTACGTAACCATACAATACAACAATACCACCTGACATAAGGGCGTGAGCACGTGTCAGTGTTAAATGTTTTGCCTTTAAAGTTCCCCTGTGTCTAAATGAGTACGTTTCCTTCTCGTTAAGGAAACCATGAATCAACAAATGCCAGTGGCTTCGTTCTAAATGCTATATATTCATTATTGTTTCAGCTTGAGCCTTGACCTTTAATACAATATACCATTAATATTCACCTACTGCTTTGACTTACATAAATTTACATTTTCTTTTGTGCATTTTCTGAGAGTTGAGTTCAAATTTCCTGTGCTTGGATGCAAACGTGACGTACGATGACTGTCAGAGATGTTCTTGGAGCGCTGAGAAGATGCTTCAGGGAGCCTGACGCCTCTTTAATGTGTTTCTATGTAAATGTGTGTTAATCCGGAGCCTGTGCAGCCCTTTACCGCTGTTGTGCTTTCTGCTGATGAGATGCAGACACTTCACAAGGCTAGAATGGGATTACTCCCCCCCCCCCCATGGAAAAACCTTTGACTCTCCCCAACAGCAGCAGTAGATGCACTGACAGGATGGAGTGTGTGAAGGGTATGTTTGGATGTTGTGTAAACCCTGAAAAATAGCTTCTTAAGTAAAAAAATAATGGCTGAAAACTGAAAGTACCAGGTTACTCACAGCACCTATAATCACAACAACCAGTCTTTACTTTTTCCATTTTTTCATTTTCTTGTTGAATCATTTCTTCACACATGTTTGTGACAGTTCAGATCCCATCAGACCCCCACCCCCCAAGCAACTGGCTGTGATTTGTGGCAAATCCTACCCAGACAAGAAAAAGGGAATGTTCTGACTTAAAAAAAAAAACAAGCATGTCCACAGCTTTAAGTAGCATGAAATGTCACTGAGTGTGATGATATTTTATATTAAACAAAGAGATGGTGTCAAAATCAACATGTTGGATCAGAGAATACATCAGTAAACAAAGCTTTTACCACAGGAAAGGGTTTTATAGGGATGAAGAAGGGTTATTATAGATTAATACAACAGTGGGAAAAGAACTAAATCTAATTAAAAAATAAAAACCACTTTTTATATCAAAACCTCAAATGATCTAAAAATGACAATCAACACATATAACATGACATTTCTGACACAACGCAAATATGATGGGGATAACATGACTTTGCTCAGTATGGGATGTTTAATTCTTATTTACATTATCTTACCTTTTTAGCATATGAAGGTAAAAGCTCACTTCATAACACTTTAAAAAACCTAAAACTAAATGGAAATAAAAATGAATGAAATTTTCAAAATTATAATAACTCGTGTGCTGGTTTTTATTTGTTTTTATATCTTGCTAAATAGTCTGATTTTGGGTTTTGTCAATTTAAAAAAACTAATTTCTTATAAGGGTGATGGAAAAAATTACTTATAACTTAAGATTTAAAAAAAAAAAAGATGAGTTTGATAAAAAATGGGACAAATGGATTGGATTTAAAAACAAAGGCATCAGCGCTGAAATGCTAATGTGAGGCCCTTATTTTCCTTTTATTGTATTAATCATGGATATCTTTTGTTGAATACTGTAACCCTAAACTGGTGTTGCTGTACTGTTTGTTGTATTTTATGTTCATGTACATATAAAAAGAAAAAAAAACACATCTTATTCAGGAAAATTTTGACAAACTAAATAATTAACTGGCTCCAAAAAATTATGTCCACACAAACACTGTTTTAAAAATGAATTGGCCAAAAAAAAAACTATTAGCAGCTACTTATTACCTCTGTAGTGCGTAGTGGCACTTGTTCCCCAAACTGGAAGAATATCTGTATAAAAAACATGTTGTACCAGCTTTGCACTTGTCCACCACTGCCCAAAATCTCTTCATGTACAGAGGAGATAATGGAACAGTTTGTTTTCCCTGTTGCACAAACACTGCAAATGGAGTTTGTTAATATCTTCCCACCGAAGCGAGTTTTCCTAAACAACTGTTTTCAGTGACAAGAACTGCATTTGTGTGTGGGCGAAAGGCCAATGCATTTAGAAAATCTCCATCTTAGTAAACACCCTTGTACATGTGGTTTAGGCTTTAGGCAGAAAAGCAATGAAAACCGAATGTTATGTTAAAAACCTTGTTTGTCGTTAAAATGTAAAAAAAAATAAATTAATGGATCACAGACAGCACACAGTTTTCACTGTAGATACTAGCGTGATGAAAGTGTTTGTATATTTCTCCAATGAAAAAGATAGATAGATAGATATAGATAGATAGATAGATAGATAGATATAGATAGATAGATAGATAGATAGATAGATAGATAGATAGATAGATAGATA
>JAPTYQ010000009.1:4853434-4864854 GCA_029814465.1 Ostorhinchus cyanosoma
AATTAAAAGAGGGTTAGTGGAAAACTCAGTGCACTGACAAGGCTCAGATTTAAGCTGAAGCTCTGTGCACTGAAAAGACCCGAAGCTGGATGTCATTTTTAGCATCCTTGTGCAACATCACTCTGGTATGAGATGCATTTGTACTAAATGAATGGTAGCATTTTTCTAAGACTGGTTGGGAATGGATGTTTTCCTTGTTGAATGTAACAATTTGTGATTGTTACATTCGATTTACATACGATTGTTGATTGATGTGCAAAAGAGAAAGACAAAATCATTTAACAATCATATTAAGAAAAAAAAATCAGTGGTTATGTTATTAAAATCTACTTCACCTTACAAGAATAGAAACAAAGAGACAGTTTGTTTTTACTTTTCTTTACAGCTGAAGTTATAAGTTAAACCCATAAAGACCTCAACACATGAGCACCAGAAGGGAGGGGGGCCAGGGGGCCACTGCCCCCCTACTTTATGGTCCTGCCCCCCACACTCGGTTCCACCAGCTGCACATCACCATTAGGCCAGGACCCGACTGCGCTGAGAGGCTTTGACTGAGAGGCCCCCCCCCCACACCCCCCCGCTCTGTACCCTCTGCCGCGGTGCACGCCATGTGCGTCACTATCTGCAGCCTGCAGTTGCTCGCTCTCTCTCTCTCTCTGTCTCTTTCTCTCTGTCTCTCTTTTTCTCTTTCTCTCTCTCTCTTTCTCTGTCTCTCTTTTTCTCTTTCTCTCTCTCTCTTTCTCTCTCTCTCTCTGTCTCTGTCTCTCTTTTTCTCTTTCTCTCTCTCTCTTTCTCTCTCTCTCTCTCTGTCTCTCTCTAGGATAATATTACAATAAATGGAGATAAATCTCTCTACAATGGTTCAATATAGAGAAAAATATGTTTGGGAAGTGCCACAAAAGTAGCACTGGGTTATGGGTTAAATGCATCACACGTCTGGATTTATTTTATAATATTCTCAGAGGGTAAAAAGTTTCATTCTTACTGCATTCTGCAGCTCTTTATAGAAACAGAAAGTCAAGGCTTTGCGATAGTCTGTCCTAAAGCTTTACTTTGCTGTCCTTAAACCATCCAGGTGTTGTATTATAGCTCTGCGTGGCTTCATCCTCCTGCTGAAAGTACCATTTGGGTCCACACTTTACCTTCCTGGTTGATCAGCTGTCATCAGAATTGTCTTTACATTTCTCTTTATGTTTACATGTAGCCGGGTATTTTTGAAAACAGAGATTCGTCTCTCTGTTTGTGCTTATCATTTAAGGGCGCACATACTGAAAATGAAGGTTTCTAAAAACTCTGGCCAAAGTGGAGATTTCAGCAAATCTCTGTTTTCGCGTTTCCCTCTGTTTACACACAACTATGAAAATGGAGATTTGCTGAAATCTCCACTCGGACGGACGTGACAGTTTTTGAAGTAAATATTCAACCACTTCACCTGTGATGATTCAGTGTGGAACAGGGGCGCCCAAATCCAGTCCTGCATGTTTCAGATATTTCCAACACACCTGGTTCAATGAATGATCAGCTCATCATTATGCTCTGCAGAAGCCTGATAATGATGGAATGGCTTCCAGGTGTGCTGGAAGAGGGAAGTATCTAAAACATGCAGGATACCGGCCCCCGAGGACCGGATTTGGACACCCCTGATGTGGAGGAAGAGGATAGAGCTGATAAGTGAGGTTATGGGTATTAAATGAGAGAATAAGGAAGTTTGGTGCTAGCGAATGTTAGCATCTTAGCTAATCAGTGCATCTGCTTAACAAGATCTTTGAATATTTACTTGACATAAAATAAGGCTTTAATGGGGCGTTTCCATTGGGATACTTCATATTTTGTTTTTTTTACTCCTTCTCTGTTCTGTCCAGTTCAGTAGAAGGTAAATGAAGTGATCATTTACGGCACAGCGATCTACATGAACTATAGACAAAACGTGATTGAAAAACAGACGGCAGCTGTTAACGAATACAGAACAATCACGGTTCGACTCAACTAAGTTCAAACCCTTTTTCATCCGCTGAGAAACATCAGAAAAGCAATTTGTGATTGTAAAAAATAAAAAAAAGTCAGCTCATCCATTTGCATTGCATTGTACTGGTTACACGTCCTGGATTAGTTTGGACCCGGAACTAGGAAAACTCCATCTCCATCAGTTCATGGCAGAAGTAACATTTTGCTGTGATTCTTTTCAGGATTGTGATTGGTTAATGGTACTTGACCGTCTCACCACACTGCCATCTACAGGCATGTTCTTGACGGTATAGATATATGGGGTCCATGTAAACGCAGATCTTTTTCTCCATATACTGTTGCCTTCTGAATGTTTGATTTGAATCTCAATGAATGACCCCCAGATGAAAAGGTAAATGTGTTAAAACTCAGTGGTTTAGATTCTCACCTTGATGCACTTGTACCAGCACTCATGCTAGACGAGGTCAGAATTGCATCATCAATGTAAACCTTCAGCTCCAAGTGCACAGAACAAGTGCCTGATATTAAATAACAGCAAATATAGCAAAGTCTCCTGAATCAGATTTCTTTGAACATCATGTTATCCTAGGTAGCTGACATTTAAACCGACAGCATGTCAGAAACTGAAGGTGCATATTCCAATAAAAAAATAAAAAAAATAATCCACACAGACCTTCCATTCCAAAACCATTAAATATTCAATTAGTTTTAAGAATTCTCAGCATGAGACCACATGGGTTTATCCAGCAGTAGGTCCTCTTACTTGTATCTCTGCTGAAGCTGGATCAGTGCTAATATTAAATGTTGACAATGTGAGACGACACTGGAGGGTCCGGCCCGGTCCGTCCTGCACAAGATAAACTGGCCTCAATCTTCTCCGCACTGTCGCTTCACTTCTGTCCCCATTCTGTTTCAACATCCCCCTCTGTTCAGTGTTCTACTTCAAATATGTACATTTTCCCCTTTTCATTACAAAGAAATAAAATTACATAAACATGAGTTGAAATCCCTGCATAATATGATCACATGAATAAATCTTGAATGCATATCTTGTCTGTAAAAGATTTCTGAGTCACTTCAAATATATTTTCATTTTCACAACAACTCTGATGATTGCATGCTGCTTTGAGTTGTTTCCTATTACAGTACAAAGTCTATAAAATGTATTCACCCCCTTGATTTACCCCCTTTCCCTTTTACCCCCTTGTTCTTTCATGAATGGAATCAAGGGGAATCTAATTTGGCATAAATATTCACCCCTTTGACTCAGTAAATACTGGATGCACTAAGTCTGTATGGATCAGTCTTAATCATTTTACTTCTTACTCCTTTACTAAACTGCTTAAAGGGTACCTACACTGCAAAAATCCAAGTCTTACCAAGTGTATTTTTCTCATTTCTAGTCAAAATATTTCATCACACTTGAAATAAGACATAATCACCCAAACAGCCACTTTTTAGTGAGATATAAGAACTTATTTTTAGACAAATAGACCTTGAAAATTGCATTTCAAGAAATCTTACCAAGATCATTTTTGATTTTTCCATTGGCGGATTTTATTTTTGTTTTTTGCTTAATTCAATGGAACAAATGAAAATTATCTTGGTAAGATTTCTTGAAATAAGATTTTCCAGATCTTTGTCTGGAAATAAGTTCTTATATCTCACTAACAAGTTACTCTTTAGATGATTCTGTCTTATTGTTAGTGTAAGGAGATATTTTGACTAGAAATGAGAAAAATACACTTGGTAAAATTTGGATTTTTTTCCAGTGTGTAGTGAATTTTCACTGTTAGCTATTTCAAAAGATCATGTATAATACAAGCCGTTCCATCAAGTAACTTTGTCATAGCCTGTTGTCAAATGAATACGAAATTGCTGGGCGGCCGCGGCTCAGGAGGTAGAGCGGGTCGTCAAATAAGCGAAGGGTTACCGGTTCGAATCCTGTTCTGCCCACGTTGTGTCCTTGTGTCCAGTGCTGCTACTCACACTGGTCTATGAATGTTTGGTGGTGGTCGGAGGGGCCGTAGGCACAAATTAACAACCACTTTTATGTCAGCCTGCCCCAGGACAGCTGTGGATACATACAGTATGTAGTTTACCACCGTCAGAGTGGGAATGTGAGAGTGAATGAATAATGGATCCAGTGTATGCGCTTTGAGTATCCTTTCATACAAAACACTATATAAATCTAATCCATTATCACTGTTATTAGATGGTCAGAGACATGTTTCCTCCTTCACACAGACTCATTGGTTTGTCCGATTACCTGGGCTGTGGTGGACTGGTCAGTGACCTCATGCAGCAGACCCCAGTCTAAGATGACACATTATGGGCCAGTGCTGGGTCGTGTCTCTAGGACAATGGCGGAGTGCAAAGCTTACAGCTGCACAAACAACAAGCACAAACACATACTTTAACCCAACCTTGCTCACTGACTGCTGCTTGTTTACTCGCACTCATCACCCAGAAACAATGATGGTACGGCACCTCTGGCCGGCGATGCCTGCTCCCCATAGGTTCTGCCCCAGCCCGTAGTTCATGTAAAATTAAGGTCCACTGTGGTGCATTTATAGTAATTTTTAATTTATTTTTTTTTACTGAATTTGTGTTTCTGTTGCTTATATGTGATACACAAAGCACACTTAGTGTCGTAAGCATGTTCACTTTAAGCCCTGTCGGTGCACAGAGTTTCCAAGTCTATCCACTGTTCTCTATGGGCTTTGACTCCTCCTCTCCACAACCTTAACTTTGTTGCTTTGTACCATTTTTGTGTAACTTCCACTGTTTGCTTTGGGTCATTGTTTCGCTTCAAAATAAATCTTATCCCAAGTTGTACTTCTCTGGCAGACTGAATCAGGTTATCCTCCAGGATTTCCAATATTTTGCTGTATTCATTTTACCCTGTATCTTGCACAGAAGCATCTCCACAGCAGGATTCAGCTTCACTTTGGGGATAGTGTTTGTGGTAATGTGCAGTATTTAGAGTTCACCTAACAGAATAGAAAAGCCATAAAGGACTGGTTTATTTGTGGAACTAGATAAAAAAGATATTTCCCAAAAATCCAGGTGGGAGTGAAAGACTGTCACTATTAAATGTGGTTGATTTGAAGATGCTTTCTGTCAATAATGAGGCAAAAACAGAATTAAAAAAAGGAAATATTTTCAGTGTATGAAGTAATCTCTCAACACTAGAGGAACTAAATCAACCTAAATGTGTTCTGTGCATAGTCACTCATAAAGAATAGATGTTTCTCAATATATTTTTCATTAAGGGTGTTGTACTGTAATTTCATAAGCGGATATGTGCCGTTCCTGTAAAAGTGCTGCATTCCAGTGTTTTTTTGTGGTTTTGTGGTTGCATAAGCAGAAAACCAGTGTAATGACATCGGTAGTTGATTTATGATGCCGTCGCTGATTAAGTCGGATAAAGAGACTCGTATAAACACACTGCTGCCGCTGTGATGTGAAGCATCTTCTGCTTGGATTATTGCAGTAGAGCTGTGCATTTATGCATGTGTTCATGTGTCTTATGTGATGCAGTGCGCTGGTGGAGATTATTAGCAGCTTGAAGTGCATCAGTATCTGCATTAAATTTGTATGTGGCCTCTCTTTGATTGACACACGTGCGCATGGTGAATGGGGTGGGGGGGGGTACTCTGGCAGCAGCAGTAAACAGAGCAGACACACAAACACACACCCTTTTCATCTTTAACAGGCCTCCTTTTGACTGACTGACACTCTGTTCTCACTTGGGACATATGGCTCAGTGTGACCTGCCAGTGTCCTTCACTGTCGCTGGCTTTGGCCCAAAACCTCCCTGCCCCCCAGCTCCCCCCCCCTCCATCCTCCACCACTACTCTGCAGTTAGTCCCACCTTCAGAAACCGCCTCAACGTGTCCGCATATTCCATTCCTGTAAGTCTCAGTAGGACGTGGTAGTACGATATGACAACAGAAACAAGGCTGCTGTCATTTGTGGAGACTTCACGACTGTTGCAGATCAGGAAACAGCAGGAAGTGGCAGCGATTCACTTTCCTCTAAATTATACTTTGATAGCAGTAAAACAGGTACATGAGTCAGAGATGCACAGAATGTGTGACTAAAATGGATAAATATAGAGCTTGTAGACAGAATAAGTTTGGGTGAATTCACCACTGCATTTGGCACCTTTTAAAAATAAACATTTATTACGTCAACTGTTTATGGATGTTTACATTAAATTCTTAATTTGTAAAGTTATTTTCATGTGCAAAGTAGGGCTGCATATGTAGTTTTTTGTAATATGCATTTCAGTATTGAAAAAATACTTTTTTTTTTTGACATTGGATTTCACCAAGTATAGACAAGTTGAAACATAGTGTAGTATTAATGTAATGTGTAAGCTGGGTGGGGGGGTTACTCGCTGTTTTAAGGGTCGCACCAGCTGTATTCCCATTGTTGGATTTTTTATGGTTAAAATGATAGTTGGCAAAGTGGTTAGTAATGCTGAAAAAAATCCCTTTGAAGATTACTGTCTGTAATGCATTTATTTGTCGTTGCAGGTGGGCAGGGCGGCTCATAACCTCTATTATGAACCATTTTGCTGTTTGAGCTCTTCATACCTTTTTGTCAAATGCACAGCTTTCGAATCTTAGTAACAAACATTACATTGAGAATCGCGTCTTTCACTGATAGTGAAAATATAATCTCCTGCAACAGTATTCTGGTTTGTTTGGACTTTCCATCATGGTCAGTGTGAAACTAATGGGTCTGAATGTATCATTTAATGTGGAATAAGGACATGTGTGTCTTTTGTGCACGCCCAAATCCTCCAAAACCATTGATTTCTACATAAAAATGTTCATCATTTGACTTTTTGTTTCGACTAGAACTTTATAATGTGCAATTGCCTGTTTTTTTCAATACTATTTTCTTTTTTAGTCATTATATTACTATTAGAGTTTGCATGTTCTCCCCGTGTTTGCGTGGGTTCTCTCCGGGTTCTCCGGCTTCCTCCCACCATCCAAAGACGTGCACTGATAGGTTAATCTGTTAATCTAAATTGCTCATAGGTGTGAATGTGAGAGTGATTGTTCATCTCTATATGTCAGACTTGAAATGAACTGGTGACATGTCCAGGGTGTACCCCGCCTTCGCCCATAAGTAGATGGGATAAGCTCCAGCGACCCCCGTGACCCTAGTGAGGATAAAGTGGATTCAGAAAATGAATGAATGGATGAATGTATTGCAGTATTCTTGTGTATACAGTTGTGGAAAAAATTATTAGACCTTATTAGAACTTTAATTTCCTGTTCATTTTAATGCCTGGTACAAGTAAAGGTACATTTGTTTGGACAAATATAATAACAAAAATAGCTCATAATAGTTTAATTTCAGAGCTAATATCTATCCATTTTCCATGTTTTCTTGTTAATAACCAAAATCCTTTAACTTTTTACATCAATATTTATGGCATTGTACTGACAAAAACAGTGCTTTTAGACATTCCACATTTTCTTTTCTGTCCATTTTAGTCACATGATCCACACAGGAGTTAGGACTGGATTGCATAGCCATTATTTTTGATGACTTTTGATTGTCTAATAATTTTTTCCATGACTGTATATCTGGTGTTTGTGCTGCTCTTGGAACTTCAATTTTCTATGGTCTTTGCCCAAAGGATAAAAAAAGTTCTATGTAATGTAATGTAATCTAATCTAGAATCCATTCTTATGTAAAATTTGATCTTATCCTGAACTTGAGTCATCAGTCCTTCTTGTCTCTTGTACTCTGGGCCTGATGTTAGTGCTTTGACAGATTTATACCTGTGTTCTTCTGGCAGTTGAAGGCTATATGCAGTATATTTTGTGTGTGGAAGTGTGATGTTTCAAAAGGCGTAGTATTTCTGATTGGTGTAGCACATTCTTCCCATTTATTTTCCCTCAAGTCTCACTTTTATGAATTCAGGGACCGTGGGGCCGGGGTTGGCGGGGCTGTGAAATGTGGTTTATTTTTTGCTATATATTTTTGTCTTTTTGTTTTCACTTTTCACATCTTCCAGATCAGATGTAGCACATCTGAGCAGGTGCTACTGTGATGATGAAACCTTTGAAAAGTTTGATTCCCAGCTTTATCTTTTCACAGGAAAAGCTCAGCCATTCCGCATTTACTTAAGCTGAATAATAATAATGAGAATATGATGCAACTAATAGCCTATAGATCACATCTGACATTGAATTCTAATCATTCTTGGATGACATTATTTGATGTTGATAATTACTTCCTGCAAACGTTTCTTTCGGCATTTCTCATCTATACTTGAGCTGAGATACGACGTGTTTTAGAGAGCAGATCCAACATAAGATATTTTTAGCCGTAGCTGTCTTCTATGTCTGTAAGTGTGACAGCGTTGCAGTCACTTACCAAACACAATGTGAACACAATGTTTTACTGACTGTACAGAGAATGACAAACACGCACACGCCTGTTCAATGCAGCTGCGTACAAGGCCACATGCATGTGCAGCATCAGTATGTAGAGTGTTTCTCTAAGTGTTAATATTCTACTGACTGTCTGAGCATGCTCAGTGTGTGTTCTCGTGCGTGACCTTGTGCTCTGTTTTGTGCAGGTACACCCTTTGCTGATGCGCGAGAGGCGCTCAGAGTCTCACAGGAACAAGCTGCTGCGTCGGACAGTCAGCGTTCCTGTTGAGGGACGGCATCCGCATCCGGAGATGGGTGAGCACGCAACAGCACCGCCCACGCACCAAAACGCCCTCAGAACACTGAAGTCTGACGCTCTGATTACCTCGCACTAATAACTGTGGACCTGCCATGGTTCCGAACAACCTCTGAGATACTGAACAGTCTGAGATAAGATAAGATAAGATAAGATAAGATAAGATAAGATAAGATAAGATAAGATAAGATAAGATAAGTACAGAAAACAAAGTGCAGAAAAACAGGCAGAATCAGTTAACAGTAAAAGTCTATTCAGGGATATCAAACTCGTTTTCTTCCAGGGGTCACATTCACATTCAGCCCAGTTTGATCTCCAGTAAAATAGTAACATAATAGCAAATAAATAATGACAACTCCAAATTTTTCTTTTAGTAAAAAAAAATAACAGTAAATTATGAAAATATTCACTTTTTTTTAACTATCCAGACAAAAAAAGATGTGAATAACCTGAAAAAACAGATTTTTGTTTGTTTGAAAAATAAGTGCAGTTTTAACAATATTGTGCCTCAACTTATCATTTGTACATGTACATTACAGATCAGATTTACAAAGACACAAAACATTTAGTAACAGGTGGAATATTGTTAAAATTGCACTTAATTTTCTTTAGACATTTCAGGTTGTTCATATGTGTTCAGGTTTTTCATACTTTATTGTTAAAGGAGAGTTTGTAAATATATGTAAATATTTTCAGACTTTAATGGGATTTAATTTTTTTTGCTCCAGAACAAGAGAAAAAATTGTCATTATTTATAGGCATAATGTTATATTATTTTTTCATATTAAACCCAGAAGAAAATTTGGAGTAATTATTTATAGGTTATGATGCTATTATTTATGCTATTACTTTACTTTACCTGAACTAAAACCCATCGGAAACCCTCGACTGTTATTTAATAGTGTCATTTACTGTCATATGATGTAACTTTTGCACTTTGTAAATTCATCCTGGTTTTGGACCATGAGCCCTGGTCTATAGTATGTGTCTGGGGTTCTCAAACATCTCTTCTCATTCAGCTTCGACAGTTTTTCTTTTTATTCTGTTCTTTTTTCTCTCTTTCTTTATCTCACAAACATTCGCTTACTTTGCTTTTATTCTACAGATTCGTAGCAAATCCTGCAGAGCTCATTAAATCCTTTGAGAAATTGCACAGAAATGTTCCGTTCACCCAGACAATATTTACTTTTTTTTAATTATTATTATTATTTATTTATTTGCAAAAGATATGAACAATGAACATGAGATCATCATGGGTATTACCATTAAAATGAGAATTTTTACACCATACATCGTACATAAATACATCATGGTACAATTATAGACGTATTATTCAAGGAGCATAAACAATCCACTTTTCCCAGCATTCACTACATTTCTCCAACTCAAGTCTTAAAACAAAAGTGAGTTTGTCCATACAGTAAATTTCTTCAACAATCTCACACCATTGGACCAAAGTCGGGGGGTCGGATTGCACCACTTTTGGGTTATAGCTTTCCTACTACTTGACAAAAGTATCTTCAATATTAATATTTAGTATTTATCCTTCTGTGGAACTGTTTCCAGTATTTTACCAAGTTATAAGGTAACAAAAGAACACCCAGAGAGTATTCTGAAAACGGGTCATGTAAACACATTTGATTTTGTTCAGTTTGTGTGGAATATGGTGACATTTACACATGTCCACTATGGCTCTTTACTTCTTTTATTCTCCTGTTAAAGGTTTGTTACTCGAGCCGAGGGTGGTAGTTGTCGATATTGTGCAGACGGTAAAGCCCCTGGAGACAAGTGTAAGGTTTCTGTTATGGTTCTATATGGATAAAATTGATTTGAATTGAATTAAGAAAATATGTCCCTGTTGGTATTTTAACAGCACTTTGTAACACACTGTTTTTAAGGTCAGGTCTGTACATCGTCTACAAACCAACTGACCAATAGTTTTTAAGGATTCCACCTTTTCTGACGTCTAAACAGCCAGATGCAGATGTAAGTGAAGCCCCAAATTTATTTTCGTGGAAGAGGAGTAAAACTCATGTTCATGTTCCACAGCACTAATTCAAGGACACATGGATGTTGTTTTAGTTGGATCCGACTGATTCGTCAAAGTCACCCATGTAAAAACTGGACCCATTACATGTAATTACTGCCTGATTACATGATCCAAATCTTAATCAAAATTCACCACATCCACTGTGTTAAGCCTGGAGGTTATTTCTGTGTATGCGTGAAGGAAGTTCAAAGGGGATGAAAATACCAGTTAAAACAACTAAACAGAAGAAAAACTGTGATATATTAACAGGAATGTTACTATAATATGGATTTCCATTTGCCAAATTAACCCCTAAAGACCCACACAGCTGCTGGTGTTCAAAATCATCTACTGATCTAAAATGTGTATTACCTTCTGACCCACTAAACCTATCAATATGTTGAAATATTTCAGGTAAAACGCAGTTTGTCATCTTTTTATGGTCATCAGATATATACAGCTCTAGAAAAAAATCAGAGTCCACTGCAATTTCCTCTAAAATCATCATATGTGCATGTTTGACCGCCGTTCCATTCCTGTGTCGGTTGAATTCCAACACAATCACACCTTTTTCTACTGAATAAACACCTGATCCATGTCTTATTTAAGAAGCAGAAGTATAAACAGCCCTACTGTGGCCATCACTATCTTCTTACAATAGACAAAAACAGTGCTATTAGTACCACAAAAGTAACTGGAATCCAAA
>JAPTYQ010000009.1:4873217-4885782 GCA_029814465.1 Ostorhinchus cyanosoma
GTGTGTGTGTGTGTGTGTGTGTGTGTGTGTGTGTGTGTGTGTGTGTGTGTGTGTGTGTGTGTGTGTGTGTCTTTCTATAGAGACATAGTAATGATAGGAAGAGAAAGTATGATATGAGTTTGTATGTAAAAAAGGTAACCCCCACATCTCTACAAGATGCAGAATCACTTCAGCCGACTTCCACTTGCTATTTTTGCTGCCCTAATTTTCTAGCCCCAAACCTGTTCTTCTTTAACAGTGCATTTTTTTATACTGACTTTGTGAAGTAACAAGATACGTATATCTACTTTTATTGTACTATATGACACTGCAGTACAAAACAAAAATAAAACAGCATCATCAGTCCTGGTACCACACTCACTCTAATGAACATATTTGTCTAAGTATGGTTCAGTGTTGTCACATCATGTCAAAACACTGTCAAAATGACAAGGCCAAGCTGCTGCAAGATGTTTTTTTTTATAGCTCAGCTTCATACTGGACTGCAGCTGCCATTCATTTAGATGTTTCTGACAATAATGTAACATCAGTTGGATTTGTTCTTCTTCATGGTACACTGCATTTTGTCACAATATTATCAAACTAGTGCATTGACCCGTGAGGATACTGGGTTCTTGATGTGGTCGTTTTTATGCTGTTGTGTATTTGTGCACGCTGTACTGCATTTGTCCAGCAGTCACCGCTAAAGCACTCTGGCCATAGCAACGTGACTGTAAGGCTATTGTATTCCAAAATTACTAATATCTCCCTAAATATTGGTCCTATCAACTTGCCGTTTTCACTAGTGTGTTCCTTGACCGAAAATACATAAATAAGCCAAACCGCAGCAGTCAGCTTTTTCTGGATTTTGTGTGAATCCCCAGATACACACACACACACACACACACACACGCACACAGAGGCCACTTGGTTTTTATAATATAAATGGAAAAATGACCAGTTGTCACCCCTGATACATTCATCTGGAGTTTGACCAGTCTAGCATCCAGCTCCTTTGGTGTTTCCTGATACCACAACACAAAATGCGATGCAGATCTGTTATTCTTCGCATTTTATTCACTTCTCTTTACGTTTAAGATTGTAGGAAACATTTTAAAGCCAAGGAGTTAATTAACATATAATGAGGCCATTAAGTATGTCCGATAATTATAGTGCAGATTAAGCATTTTTAAGCTAATCCTGGGCTTAATTAACATTTCATAATTACAACAGGGAAAATGACTTTTCTTAACTAAACAAAACCAAAGTTAACAATTTCTTACTTTTCATTTTTCATTTGGTCACAAAGTATTAACAGATAATAGTTTTTGTAGCAGACAATACTAGTGGTTTTTGGAACTGTGGTAGTGGAGGCTCAGCAGTGGGTTATATTTTATCTACCTTTGATGATGAACAGTAAAAGGCTGGTGACCTTTTGTCTATAAAGCATCCTCTACTACCTCTGCTGCTGCTCTGTGTTTCTGGTAGAAGATGGTGAAACCTACACACACATTTAGCAGGAAAAACCACATTAGCAGTGTGAGTGCTATTGTTTGGTGAAAGCCATTCAAATGAGAGCTTTTCTTTACTGTCTAATATCTGTAGGTACTTTACCATTCAAATGTGTTACAAACTTTAACCAAATGTTCAGAAAATTGGCAAAAGCAAGTGTGACTTTATGCATTTTCCATCTTCATACAGGGCTGCGTCATACTTCTGACGTCCTTGTTACATCCATCAGATCAAGTTACAAAATATGCAAAACATAAAAGCAGCTCATTGGTTTGTTCTTTCTGTCGAGATCAGCAGATGTTTTTGCAAATACTTCTAATAATTTCTCATAAATGGGCTTGTTGGATCATTGAGTAAAAAACACAAAACAAACCTATGACATAGATGAAAATCCACTTCATTTAAAGTGATTATTGTAATTAACTTGGCAAACAAACTGAAAACTTTGAATCTCTCTCCATCTCCCTCATTAGCCTCTCCTGAACGTGATGTGATAAGAAACATTAATGAATTTGGCCTGTAATGTTTTGTGTTCAAATTGAAAATTGACTTCGTCTAAAGCTTCTCTGTTATTGAGAGAAACCTTATTATCTGAATGACTTCGCCAAAGGCAACGAAAGCGCAGCATTACAAAGCTGATTGGTTGTTAACTTCGGGTGAATAGTTCTTCAGCAACAGCAGTTTAAGCTGCCATTGACTTGTCCTCAGCCCGTCCTTGGTGTTTGGTCCTGAAGTCCACTATTGTGATAAAACAGGTTCAGCCGAGCGCTTCTTCAGACGCTCTTTACAAAGACTGACCTTCACACCGTATTATTCAAACTCACATATTCAGCTCCAGTGCTGGATTCAAGACAAACTGCAGGATTTTCCCCCAAAAGTGTGACCATGGAATATTTTCACATTAGCCTAGTCCCCCCCCCCCACTGCCCACTTATCCACTCCACACAACAGCCCTGTGTGCTTCCTCCTGAACACCCAGAGGAGAAAAAGAAAGAACAATAAATAAAGACACAACAGACGCATTGCATAAGAATAAATAGGTGACAGACGTGCCGCTGTTGTTAGTGTTGAGGCAGACATTGTGACTCACTCCTTTGTGTCATCTGAAAGAGATTTAGACAAAAGCACTGGACTTTTTATTACCCTTATAGAATATGTTGCTTTGTATATTTTAAAGTTTTACCTTTTTTTCTCCTCAATAAAGGAAATAAGGCATCTGAATGAAATTGTAAATGTCACTTAAATACTGTAGAGGGAACTATATGTAGTACTACTACTTTATAATATTTTAAATGACCTAAAATTGTCATTGGTGTTCAGAAAAAGGCTCTGACATAGTGGATTCTACTGCAGATTCAATGTTAATTTTTCCACATGTGAATGTATGTGACCACTAGAGGGAGTAGTGAGTCAATGTGGTTTTGCTGGTCTGCTGTTTGTTCAAACTAAAGCCAAAGGATGTTTGACCAGAATGACAGAGAGGTGAGTTCAGAATGAGGATGAACCACTAAGAAATAATGAGTCAAAGGCTCACATTGTTTTCGCTACAGGAGAAATAAAAGTATATAATTTGATATTGAAAGCATGACAACTACACTGATGAGTTTGATTATGAGGCTTATGAAATTAGAAGGTTATGGGATGCTATAATCTTTGCTAAGCTAATCAAGCTATAATGTAAATTCTCAGCTGACGCAGCATGTGAACATTCAAAGAGTAGATTATTTTGCAACGATCAATCAATCAATCAAAATGTATTTATAATGTGCCAAATTATAACAGAAGTTATCTCCTGACACTTTACATATAGAGCTGGTTGAAACCAGACTCTCAAGCCAGTTTACAGAATCCAACCAGTGGCATAACTATCAGTATGCAAATTATGCAACTGCATACGGGCCCGGGCCAATCAGGGCCAGTAATTTTTGGAAGGTTCCACCCACTTTACCATAAACGGTAAGGTTCCGCTCACTTTGCCATGTGGGACACTCAGTACGTTTACATGGACATGTAAATTGAGCTATTAGCAATAACTGAGCAAAGGATTTAACTGGAGTTTCCGAGAAATCTGAGTGTATATGCGCGGCAAGAGAATTGAATTATTGAGTGAGGTACGTTCAACTCTGAGAAACCAGGTGGTGCTGCACACCCTTTCGTGTTGGCATTCTTCCGTTGGAGAACAATTAATAAATGGCAGATTTGAAGCAGATGTAGTAGAAGGAGGACAACAACACTGAGCAAGAATATGGACGACAACGATGCAGCAGCTCAGAACATTTGGTCCAAACTGTTCAAACTGATCAGGTTACACGTAAACTGCACACAAAGTCTGGTGGAGATGATATTAGCAGAAGGATAATACCTTCTGCTACTGTGGTGTTGTCATGCCGTGGCTGTCATCACTTCCAGAAGTGGGTGTGGCCAGGCCAGTCAATAGTCTGGCTAACCGTGGTCATGCTGGAATAGCTTGATTTAGAACCGCATTATCTGGCACCAATAGTCCGATTTCTGAAACTCCAGATTGGTTCGATTCCAGTCTGACTAAGGTGTTCACATGGATTTGAAAACTTCGATACTAGCCGAACTAAGGCAATAAGTCAAATTTCTCTAAGTGCATGTAAACATATGTGAATATTTTATATTTTACATTTTAGTGTGTTGTAACCTGGACAATGCAGCTGTGATGTAAGTAAGCGCCTTCTTTTTGTATTTAAATGATTAGCTATTACTGTTGGGTTTTATTGTATTTTTGGGTCAATTCCAGACCCAAACCTGTGCAGCATAGCACTGTGTTGCAGCTCTTTATGGTGCGCCGTCACCATTTTTTGTTGTACTTCTGGCAGTCGTAGCATAACTATGCTGTAATGATTGTAATTGGTGGACTTGTGTCATCACAGATTGAAGGCTATAGGGCCCGCCTTCATCATTATGCATACAGGCCCGTCGTTAGTTTGTTCCACTACTGGACATAACAGAATCCTCCTATAACAAACAGTTGTTTGTGAGCATAACACAGATATACATGAACAATGAGCTTTATATGTCATTCATTTCCCCTCATAAAAGCAGTATTATTGAATTGTTTGAAAAAACATTCAATGCCTCTGTGTTGTGCTCTGCATCACTAGCAGTAGAACTCTCCCTGTCAGTGTTTTTTTTTTTTTTTTCAGTTTCTGCTCTGCTGCAGTATCAGATGCTTCAATAAACTGAAAGCACAGTTGACAGAATCCTGCTGCTGGAACTGAGTTTACAATAGATGACACTATTTTCTGTATCTGACTGAGATTAACTGTAAACTAAATACCTCCAGCTGGTTCAAACATTCATTCCCATGGGTCCATCCTTCATTTAGCTTTTTGCTGTGCAGATGAAATGCTGTACACAACAACATAAAACAGCACAGTAATGCAGGGTTACATGGGTTGGTAACTGCAATATAATTATGTTTTAGAAAATCTGATTGATTACTGTACTCCTCATGCATAACTACCGTACACTGGCAAACCTGTCTAATGATTATATGATTATGTTTGATAACACTAATAATAATAATAATAATGGATTAGATTTCTATAGTGCTTTTCAAGGCACCCAAAGCGCTTTACATTATTGATCCATTATTCATTCGCTTTCACATTCTCCCCCTGGTGGTGGTAAACTACATCTGTGTCCACAGCTGCCCGGGGGCAGACAGATGGAAGGCTGCCAGTTCACTCCAAACGGCCCCTCCGACCACCACCAGACATTCATACATCAGTGTTAGTGACGCTGGAGAGTGAAGTGTCTTGCCCAAAAACACAACAGACTGACTAGGACAGATTGAGATTCAAACCACCAACCCTTCGGTTATTGGACGACCTGCTCTACCTCTTAAGCCATGGCCACGCCCACACCGGTTATCAGTGATTTTTCTAGTAGGAGAAAATGAGCTGATTTTACCTGTGGTCATGCTGAAAACAAACCTGAACATGATTGGAGTTATTCACAACTCAGTATTTACCCATTAGCAGCATTACATGCTAGCATTTTAGTTTTATAAATTCTAACCAAAATTTAAATGGATTTCAATACATGGTGAGAAAGAAATGGTGCAGTCCAAAGTAATGCAAAGCTGAAAGCCAGATTTTTCCTTTTTCCAGATTGCAGAACTTATTAGTGATCATAACCTTCAAATATGACTTTTCATTTGTGTTGGAACAGCATCATTGGGTTAAGCCGATGCAGCATGTGATTAAAGCTGATCTTTGTTTCAAATAAAAAAGTATCATGTTAGACCTTCCCACAATAACTTTAATGCTCTTATTAGTATTCTCTTTCTTCAGCTTAAACACATTCATTATCCACCTGAGCTATCTCCTTGCAACTTTCATCAACTGTAAATGTATTTTTAAAAAAGGTTCCCTTTGAGCATAATCCAAGTACAGTTTTGTTAAATAGATAAACATACACCAAGTAAATAGTATAATCCAGGTACAGTTTTTTTTAAATAGATAAACATACACCAAGTAAATAGAAAACTGAGCAAGTTGAAGAACAGGAAACTTAAAGGGCTCATATTTTACTAAACCCACTTCTGTTAGTCTTTGGTTCATTTATTTGTGTATTTGGATCCTAATAGTTCAGACAGTTTGAATGTGAACCCTCCAGGTGCTGCAAAGCTATCTGTATATTCATTCCAGCAAAAATCAAGTGGATTTCTACAACCTGGTTCAATTCCTTCCTAATTTGTTACGTCTATAACTAGTTATGTCACGACAATTGCGAATACGACAGTAGTAAAAACTGAAAATATGTCCAAACTTTGAGCCAATTACCTAAAATGTTCAGTTGTTGGTTGAATAGGACAGAGCAGCACAGCCAACAACCTGGAGGGGGCGGGGCCTGAAGTGGCTCATTTGCATTCAAAGGGCCAGCGCTCAAAGCACCTTTCTGGTGTCATTATTAGAAATAGGGTTGAAGATGGACCTGTGGAGATGAATTAATGAAGAAATTCAGACCCAAGCAGAGCATTTACAGTTTATGTAGACCACAGGGACATGTTTTAAAATACATAATTCCATTTAAAAAAAAAAAAAAAAAGCTAAATATCACTACTTTAAGTGACACCATGTTTCACTCACACATTGAAGTGCTGTGTCCTACTCTGAATGTTTCTCCATTCGATCAGTGTTAACAGAACTTGGGGCAATGTTGACTTTCACTCTTCTAGATAACTATGCAGTAAAAATGAGTCCAAAAACAGTATGTACACTTCTTCTCTTGATCCATCACCTTGTCAGATGGACTTGAAAGCCTGCACTGGAGCTGCAGAGGACGTCAAGATGCTTAGCCAGCACTGACTGCAACTGTACTTATTACATCTGTAGTGTGATTTGAGGTTAAGCACCCTGGAACCCCCTGGAAAAGTCATACAGACAATGGTAAATTGCTTAAATCCGACTCTGCAGCGTCACCATGATGGAAAAGGTGCATTTGAAACAGCTGGTGCAGTGTAATAAAGGGCAGAACAATCAGCTGCGTCAGTGTTTTCAGCCGACTGATATTTCATCTGGACTATTATGATAATAGAGGAGTTTTGCATCCGTGAATGAAGGATCCGAGCTCCTGTGCATTCACTCTTCAGTTTATAAACCGTGTGATTCAGTCACAAGGAAAAGTGAAAATGTTTGGAGAGATTTGCTGAATCATCTGGCTGTCCTGCCTTTGGAACTGAGAATGAATACAAATACTTAGTTTCAGTGTTATGTTGAGGTTGTGATGGACAGAAAGCCCACACACAACTTCTAAAACTCAAAAGTGCAGCAGTTTGTGAAGCTGCTGGATCCATATGCATGAATCATATTGTAGATTTAATTATTTTATTTGACTTTATTTCAAATGGAAAATGAAGGGACTTTCAGCCATAATTATCATTATCATCTTTTTAATGTGGGTTTTTAGGGACAGCCACATCAGGCACCTTTACAAACACAACCTTTTAGAAACAGCACTGTCATCAATATTAGCAGAACAATTCACTCAGACCAAAGACTGAACTGAAAAGACAAAATCAACCTCACAATTCACATTTTTCACCATGATTCAAGATTTTACACAACAATTAAGAAGAACATTTCACACTAATATGTAATAGAATAAGAAAGGACAGTGTTAAGGTGTACTTATGTTGGAAGCTCCAGGGATGAGTCTGGATTCAGATCAGTCTCAAAGTTGACAAAGTTTATTCTGATCACAAATAAGACGGACTCTGCACGGAGGACTCAACACAAACAGAGCCCTGAACATCACATGAATTCCACATTTATCCCCTGTGGGCAGGCTCACCCTTACAAATGGGTTGGTCTTTACCTTCGCTTTATCGAACTAGATCAAACAGATGGTGGGGCCTCAACTCTAAGTAAACTTAAGCCAACAGAAAGTTTACTTCTTATCACCTATATCTGACAATATTATGTGTGAATGTGTTTGTGTTTAGACGTGTATCTAAAGAAAACAGAAGGTAATTAACTCCTACGCATACAGATGTTTTCTATCTTGACAATCTTAACATATTTACTATTTAAACTAAAACAGGATAAAAACATACATCTGGTCACAAAGAACTTATCGCTAACATTCCTGAACCAAAACAAACTAAACAAATGAATCCTATGTAAAAACCTTAACTCCCAACTAATACAACAATTCATTCTAATACTTGAATATCTGCATTAAAGTAATGTTTCAACAGTCACCTTTACTCTGAATGTGGTATCGTAGCATCAAACAAAAGGTGAAGAAAACTGGTCAGTGTTTGAGTAGAAGCTGGACCCGGATAAACGCAGACTACGGTGGTGAATGTTTCAGAACGTCCGTCACCCCCTTTGCCATCGCAATCTACAAAACTTTAGTCTGATGAGTGATAGACTGATGATTGCGTGTTTAATTTCACTTGCACTTAATTTTTTTTCTTGGGGATAAATAAAGTTTATCTGTATCTTTATAAACTTGTTTAATGGCCTGATGCGATGGTGTAGTGGTTGGCACTTCCACTTCAGCTAAAAGCTTCCAGATTTGATTCCCTGAGTCTCTCCATGCCATGTGGGTTTCAGCCAAGTCCTGTGGTTTCCCCTGCCATTAAAACAGGTTTATAAGTTTACTCCCATGTCAGTGCCCTTGACCACGGTGCGAATGACGATTTGGAGTTGGTCCCTGAGTGCCTTCAATGGCAACTCCCATTAGCAGTTAGCATTTACACTTAGCGCTGCCTCGGTCACTCAGCAGGGACTGACTGATCCCTACAGGTGTAAGAACTGACTTTAACTGAGGATAAACTGAGTTAACCGTTTCACCTTTGATCCATTTCACACTATTAAAGTATTTCACTGAAATCATTACATTCTTTCACTCACACTTCGTCTTCTACCACAGAAAACGTCCGTCTGTTGGTCGTCATAGTCACGCTGTTCTGAAGAGAAACTCCAGGCATAAAACCTACACTTCTATCACATTTCATTCATCAGCTTTCATTAGGTTTGCCGCTCTGGGTAGATCTGGGTTTTTGTGTTATTGTGCTTGGTAAATATTCTTGCTGTTGTACTTTTCCTGAACCCATAAAGACCCAAACATTCACTATTAACCTAAACCATCTTCTCATCTAACATGTGTAATACTTGTTGATTCACTAATCCTATCAATACATGTAAATAATTGGTGTAAAATGTAGTTTGTCATCTTTTCACGCTCATCAGATATGACCCATTTGGGCATTCAGAGGCTCCATAGTTACCATGGAAACACAGTCATCTTCTACAACATTGATTCACCAGTAAAACCCATGGAGTCTGGCAAATGACAGCGGATGGAGACACATCTTTTCACAGTCAATTATTGAGGTCTTTTACTTTTTCTTCATTTTTTTTCTGTTTCTGATCTAATAACCTTTGAGCTTTAATGAACATCAGCCATTTAAACATAGCAAAATACATGATTTACACTGAAAAATGCAAAATACACAGGATAATAGTATAATAAATGGTAATAGATTGCTTAAGAAAGGTTAAATAGAGAGAAAAAAAATCATTTGGAAAGTGTCACAAAAGTAGCACTGGGTCTTTATGGGTTAAAGCTGCAATAACTGTTGTAATGTATGCATTTACTAGAGTCATTCATAATATGTATGTAACATGAGAGCAATCATTAGCAGCATTACTGTTCTGGTTTTCCCCTTCTTAGCATTGTTATTGTCTGTAGCAGGCAGCTGCTTTCAGAAAAACATCGACCACCTGCCCAGCAAACAAAGTTAGGGCTCAGCTGGTGAATATAGTGGAGCATTTAGCTGCTAAACAGCGGTGGGTTTTCCCCCAGGAGGCAGGGGCGATCAAAACTAAGAGCGACTATTGGATTAACATTTATCATGTGGATATCAACATGTCTCTAAATAAATGATGACATTGCTTTGTAACTGCTGAATAGGCAAAAAGAAAGGTTTCCCATATTAATAGGATCATGCGTTTGCCTTTACAGCATATTTCAGTTTTCTCTTTGTAGAGTGCTGCAGAGAGAGTCTTAAAACATGGAAATAAGTCAGCATTTTGAACTTTGTTTCTCGTTGGGAAGCAGTTGATTTTATGAATGGGTTTTTGGTTGAATGCCTGAAATAATCCCTGAGGTAAAACAAGCTGAAGCACAAAATCTCATTGAATAGTCTGACTTGTGTTGTTGAACTCTGCAAACTGTTATATTCATTTAATCTGTCGTGTCACAGTGAAGGCGAAGGTGTGGAGGAGGCTGGGAGATTAGAGTTGGGGTTGAAATTGTATGCACTTTACACTGGGTGATTTCATGTACACCTATATCTATTTCAAGAAATCTTATCGAGATAATTTTCAGTTGTTCCATTGGCAGATTTTTTTTGCTTGAATTAAGCAAAAAGAATCTTGACTTAAGCAAAAAAAAATTATTATATAATAATCTGCCAATGGAACAAGAGAAAATTATCTTGGTAAGATTTCTTGAAATAAGATTTTCCAGATCTATTGTCTAAAAAAAGTCCTTATATATAAATTACAAGTTACTCTATGGGTGAGTTTGTCTTATTTTGAGTGTGATGAGATATTGTGACTAGAAATGAGAAAAATACACTTGGTAAGATTTAGATTTTTGCACTGTGAATGGCAATTGCTGACCCCTATAGGTTACCAAAAAGATCCAGTGGGGATTTTTTTTTTTTTTTTTACTAAATTTGTGTCTCTCTTGCTTTTAAGTAATACACAAAGCATGATTAATACTAATATGACCAGTACAGATCCATTTTCAAACCTAGTATCAGGAATATTTTTTAGTGAACTGAAAACAGTTTTGCTGAATGAGTATTTGAGCCCTATTGGAAACGTTACAAAGAATGTCCAGAAGTCAAGTAAATATAGAACATAAGCTCAGTCATACTGTGCATTTAAAGACTTTATAGTCTGTGCTTTTGTACCACATTCTAGCGCTGACTACAGATGTCTAAGTATTGCTGATGCACTTGCTCTAAGAAATGGATGATAACGGACAACCTTTTTCACATCTACAGTGGATACAAAAGATTTCTTTTTAAAACATACACTTCTAAGTTGTCTAAGTATGACTAAAGAACTTTATTTGAGTCTAACTCTGTATCAAATCCTGTAAAATATCAGGGTTGGGAGGGCAGTGCTGTACATCAGAGGAAAGGCGTCCAAGGTCTCCTGTGAGCTGAGACGAGCGCGTCACATCTCAGTCCTCCTCCGGATGTTTTTGTGGGTGGTTACACTCAGTCAGATGGAGCGATAGCAAGTTAGCTCGACATTATTAGAGAAGGAGATATTTCAGACTAAAGCCCCTTCACTTGCTGTCTGACCATCACTTCTTCACTTCTTTTTTTGTCTGTTTCCTCACAGCTGGCATTTTGAGATAATACAGCAGAGCATTAACAACACCATGCTTTAACATTTCTATGCTAAACGCTATGTAAATGGAATGATTATATAACTCCAAATGTCCCTCTGACTGATAGATCCCGTGGGCTGGTGTGATATAACCGACAGCTATATTATCATACCTCAACAACATGCATAAAGGGAAAAATAGCAGGAGAACGGCCTCACTTTGACTGACAGTTGGCTAGTGGCTCAGTGCTTACAAGGGCTTCAGCTCCAACGCTGCAGTTCTTAGTCAGCTCCAGGTGTGGTAGCCAGGTCACACACACACACACACACACACACACACACACACACACACACCTATAGGCGCTGCTTCTTCTTTCTACCTGATGAAGAGAAGCTTATAAACCTCTAAAAGCTTCTTCTGCCCAAGAAAAAAAGATGACTGCAAACCACTCGATGTGTTTTTGTTTCTGAAACCTTCTCATATTGAATTCTATTTGATCCACTATTAGAGTTCATTATCTGTTTGACCTAACAGATCATATACCATATCTGGATTCATTAGTTTCCTATAAATGTTGGAGAGATCTTAAGGGTATTTTTTGTTCTTTAGTAAAGTTTTTCGCTTGAGTCACTGATCTTTGCTGCACACTTTCCTCATATAGTCTTTAGTAGGGCAGCCTGTACCAGGAACAATATATTATTAATATATACCAGCCATCAAAGTACATTTAACGTGTAATTTCAACCCTTTTAAGACCTTTTTCCTCAGAGCTATTAGTTAACAAGCAGAACACCTCTCTATTAGTCTGTTCACACCCTGTCTTTATAAAATGTGGATTCATTTTCAGCAACGAGACCTGCTGAATATGAATAACACAACACAATAAAGACCATACAGAACATACAGTTAGGGTTAGGGTTACACTGTGGTTATTTTTTTACATGTTGATACATACACTGAGTTTCCTTCAACATGGTATCAGCACCAAAACATGATCCAAACTATAATTATCATGAAATTACTGCAGCAATGAAACTTTTCCACCAAGTCCTGCAGGTTAAACTGTTCTAAATGAACATGATTAGTCAGGATGGATTTTAAAGTATCACAATTAACAGACTGAAAATAATAAATTCATTTGCTTGTCAAATGGCAGTAATGCTAAAGAGCCACAATGCACTGA
>JAPTYQ010000009.1:4916375-4928407 GCA_029814465.1 Ostorhinchus cyanosoma
TGTGTATGTATATATATATATATATATATATATATATATCATCCATTTAGGTTTATAGGTTTTGTGGAACTGCAGTGATAACTGTTTAGGAGGGGATTTCCGACAGAAATACCCTCAAAGCTCCAGACATTGATGTTAATTTCTGGCATTTAAGTATTCTCTGCTTGGCATCATATCTAGAATGTATTTTTTTTCAGTTTGGCTACCTACATTTAGTTTGACTCATATCATTTTTGATTATATTTGTTTGTCAGTTGTTGGTGTCACTTTGTTTGATTTAATAATAAAGAATGCAGGATGAGTTCCCTTAGAAAACAGCCGTGGAAACTGTTGAAAATGTCAGTTGCTATTATGAAAACAGCACGTACAACATACACAAACTAGCGCAGCCACAGTTCAGCGCCAAAAACAAACAGATGAGCATCCGAATTGATCTGCAGCCACGTTCCAGCCCAGCAGACCGTCTGATCATAGAGCTGCTGTCTCTCCATTCCGTTCTCTCCAAGTAGGAACAATTCCTTCCCTCAGAGATGTACACAAGTACAGGATAGTCACCCCTTCAGCTTCCTACCACAGCAGCACTTGGCAAAGTACCGAAAAGTCAGAAATGTCTTTGCAATAACTGGATTGCAGAAAAGAGCTGCAAAGATGTTATTGTGTGGGCGGACGGTGCACTGTTGGCAGGTGGCAGTTTTTAAAGGTTAAAGATGTGGGCTTTTATTTGGAAAAGCTCTGATTCAAATCTGCAGAAAGGCTGCAGATTCAGGAGGAATTGGAGATGCCGGTGTGTAATTAATTGAAGTAATGGAATATAATATTCAGAGTGGTGATTTGACTAATATGTAATTAGCTACTTGAAAATGGCAATTGTGTTTTTGTTCCCTTAGAAAGAGTCTGTCTCTGTCGCAACAGAACTGTGCATTTGTTCTTTCAATGAGTGAAAATGTTAACAGCATTTCAAGGTAATTTTCTGGGATTTAAACTCGTTGGCATTAGTAGTTATGAAACAGAAGATTCAATTAAAATAAATGAGCATGTTTTATTTGTTTTTTAATCAATTGACTTAAATGAATAATTGATGTTATTTATTTAAAAAACCTAAAAACATTAACTGGTTAAACTTAGACAGAACTAACACTACCCTTGTATTACCAGTGTGGAACAAAGGTTTAGGTCTGCTCACTTTATTAACCCTGGAGGAAAATTCAGTCTGCATTTGAACCACCCCAATAGACATTTTTCACAACCTCTGTATTTTTTACCGAAAATACACAATCGTCGCAGAATTCTACTTCCTCGCCTATCAGGGCAACTGTGGCACAAGTGAAGAGCAAGAGTTTTTGTAGCGTTCCAGGTTGGTCTTGTTCTGCCCAAAAGTAGCCGTATCCATCTTTTCATTCTTTCCTTGTGGACAGTAAAATTAGGTGGAAACGGATTCAGGCGATCCAGCGGGATGAGGGGCCAAAGTTCATGATTAAAAAAGGTAGTGCATATGTCTGCAGCAGACATTTAACGTCTGAAAATTACGTGCTGGGAATCACTGCTCCTGAAACCCGGGGCTGTTCCAAGCCTTTTCTCAGCCTGTTCTGTCCGTCTAGTATATTTGATACTAAGATGTGGCTGTGGTTCAGTTGGGAGAGCGGGTCGTCCAATGACTGAAGGGTTGGCAGTTCGAATCCTGGTTCCAGCTGTTCATGTGTTGAAGTGTCCTTGGGCAAGACACTGAACCCTAAATTGCTCCCAGTAGCTCTGGCAGCGCCCTGCATGGCAGCAGCCGCCTACTGGTGTGTGTGTGTGAATGGGTGAATGTGAGGCTTTGTAAAGCGCTTTGAGCACCATAAAGGTGGAAAAGCACTCTTTAAGTGCAGTCCATTTACCATGAGAGACAAACATAAACACAAATGTTGTTCAAAAAAAGATTAACTCAGTGTTAGTCAACCTTTTTGAGCAAACGCCCCTTTACATTATCATGATCCTCCTACCTTGATATTTATGAACAAATTCTTCGTGGAAAAATTTATACCCTTTATCGATTTTGTCCTTTTTGGTTACAGGGTTTTCTTCAATGAACCTTGCAACATCAGCAAATGTAATATTTGGCAAATGGTTCAGGCAGATTGTCTACACCCCCATCCATGTTGTCTCACTGAGTTGATGCTTGGCAGAAGGTCCTTTTCCACGATGATTACAAATTCCCGGCAAGTGTGAAAAAGGTCAATACACACAATGTTATAGAATTAGCATTAGCCATTAGCTTTGGCACATAGCACATGTCAGGGGCCGTGAGCTGCCGCTGAAGGCCCCCAGGGGCCAAGTCCACATGCTCATCGCACTGTGGTCACTGACAGGAGAACATGTAAACAACTGAGAAACACACAAAGGCTCTTGTCGGACATGAGTCAAATGTGGAAGTTCTAACCATTACACCACCGCGCCACCCATTAGCATGTATGACACCTTCTTTGCAAATAAAAAAAAAGTGCTATAAAAACTTGTAAATACTTTCTAGGACACTGCCTCGAAATACTGGTGACAGAGCGCAGATGCATTTTTATCTGGTAGATTCTGTCTAACCGTGTTCTGTTTTTAAAGTGACTTCATCTTCTCTTCATTCTCTGTCAGATCAAAGTTGAGCTGATCTGGTCTGGTCTGTGGTTAGCTCAACGGCTAATGTTAGCCAATTTTACCCCATTTGTAGCAGTGGCGGTTCATCAATAGAAGGCGCCGGGGCGCTGCCCCACCTGTCTCACATGAAGAAGAAGATGAGAGGAATTGCATTAAATAATTTTCCAAAAACATTAATATTTAAATAAACGAGCTGTATATGATATAGTCTGTGAGTATGATATATAATCTGTATTCAAGTGTAGTTTAAAAATGTTTTTGGTCGTTTAGTGAGCGCCACCCACAGGAGTAAATGTAAATGTCACATTCCCAAAATAATCAAGAACTTCCTCAGAAATGGAATCAGCGAATAGTTCTCTGGGTCATACTTCTGAAACTCAAATAAGTGACTGAGGAGCTCAGAAGTTACTACAAATGACTACGATACAGGAGGTGGAGGGTTTGATTCCAATTACGATTAGTAAAGCTGATATATTTTAACCCTTATATTGATTTCATATTTTTTAAATGTCATGCGATCTACTCGCATTACCTTCACCCCTGGTCTGAATGCACTGTCCATATAATCAGTGGAAATGACGCTTGTCAGGGACATGTGTGACTTTAACAATGAAGCCATGGAGATGTTTGAAGGATAGACAGGTGAAATTTACTTATACTGAAAAATATAGGCTACATGACTGAAAACACATACTGCATATTTTTATTTAAATTTAAATTCATCATTTTAAATAGTGGTGTATGTACATGTGTCCTAGTGGTGATATGTGGTCATAGTGCAGCTGAAAACTGACTTGGATTCTGCCACTAAAAATAATTTCACCAGCCGTCACTGATTTGTGGATACAAATACTGGAAAAACAATTGTTGTGTGTCACTAATGTAGCTAACAGAGACCACCAGTTACAGTATCCAACAGTTACTTCCATTACACACATGCAGGATGATTCAAATAAATAAAACTTAACAAAGGGTGAAGAAGAAGCAGATTCTTCTCATATTTTCTTGGTTCTCTTTAACAGACTTATATCTCATTCATATGCTTCACTCACTTTATATGTCTGTTGAATTTGGCCTTGGTCTCTGATTATTCTAAATTAAAATTGAAAAAGCAAAAAGATTAAAATTAATCAAGTTTCCAAAGTCATACAATAAATTAGAAAAAGCCATTTATTATTGTATCTCATTCATTTTTTTCAACCATTTCCTTCAGAATCAGCTGTGTCTCATAACTCCAAAGTTCCTGAGGATTTTTATTGTGGTGGTGGTTTTAATAAAGGATGTTAAGTAAATACTTGATAGCATTTATCCTGACAGTACAGCAGACAGATCTTGAAGTTCCATTAGAGATCCTGTGATTCTAGTCAGGAACAAACACTGTGTGAGTCCAGTGAGTGGACATGATGCAGCCGTGATGAAGGAACAGTCGAAGCCAGTGTGAATGAGGTTCATGCTGTATCTTCTTCACCTGTCGTCCGACTGTTGTGTCCATGCCTACACCGCCGTCGTGCTCACCTCCTCGTCCTCCTGCCTTCGTTGGCGTGGAGCCCAGCCAGGTGGCGCCGTCTCGTCCTGTCCTCCTTGTTCAACCATCCATCATCCAGTCACAAAATGGCACTTGTTACAAAGCAACACCCTCCTCCCACCTCCCCATCTTTCCATTTCCTCTCCTTGTCTCTTCGGGGTCTGGCTGTCATAGTGTGTTTCCTGTTACAACTCCTCGGTTTCCTTCCAGTCCTGTCAGCCTCCACCAGCTGTTATCTGTCCGTCTGAAACATGGAGGCTGCGTCTGCTCTGCAGTTTGCAGTGCTGCTGTTGTTAATAAGTCTGGGTCAACTTCTGTGAGACAGAGGAGATGTAGGGGAGGGTCTTCCAGGCCTGACAGCTCCGAGTCATGTGAGAAAAACACTGGTGTTCTGCAGGGTTGTTAGTCCATGACTGATGGGATCTTAAAGATGAGCAAGTTTTCTTTTGAAATAAAGTGCATTTGGAGACAAATTTATCAATAATCCAATGAGCAAAATGTTCAGGCGAGTGAGATGATGCGTAACTCATTGATATGAGCTTTCACTGTCGACCTTCAGTGTCACCAGAAGAACATGCTTATTTTCCACAGAAGCAGGAGGTAGTAGATTTACAGAATCTGTGCTTTAATACAAGTTTATGGAAAAAAAGCACTTTGGTTCAGAAATGATGGTTTGTTTTATATATTGTTAATATAATGATGTATTAATTAATTAATGATGTATGTTAATATAATAATGTTAATATTGTGAGTCATACAGGGTGTCCATAAAGTGTCTTCACAATTTGACCAATTTATTACAAAAGCAAATGAATAGACACATCTGTAGAAATGATTACACAATGAAAAGAAGACACTGATGTTTTTTGCCTCATTTAATACACCTCTATATGGGACCATTAGTTGCAAGTAACACATCCAGACGGTTCTGGATGTGTTTCCTTCTTGGCTGTATCCTAGTTTCATCAGTGGTTTCAATGGCATCAGTGATCTTTTGCTCCAGGGCTTTGACGTCCCTTATCTTTGTTTGATACATGATATCTTTAACATAATCCCAGTGCAGTGATATCTGGTGAAGGAGGTGTCCAGGGAATTGGCCCATCCCTTCCAAATCCATCGATCTGGAAATGTCACATTTAGGAACCCACCAACATGCAGACCCCAGTGTGATGGTGCACCATGAACCTGGAAAATGATGGTTGGGTGAAGGTCATCCAGTTGTGGTGACACATATTCAGTCAAAAGGTCAAGATAAACATTTGCAGTAATTGATCTCGTATTGAAGAAAAACGGACCAATGATTCGATTGTACATGATCCACAATGTGATTAAAAACTTTCATAACCACTGAGTACATACAACAAATCTGATGAACATATCTCATCAATTGCATTTGTAATGATTTTTTTTTTCAGTTGTACAGAGACTTTGTGGCCACCTTGTATTTATCACATCTGTAGAGTATAAACCCAACCAGAACAAGAAGCACAAGTTCAATGTGTCCATGATCCGTGGACGGCAACAATTATAACAATCTACCTCAGATCTCAAATCAGTCTGAGTTAAAATACCATAGAATATTAATTTTGAACATAATGAGGAGTAATAAACAGATGAACAGCTCTATAGAGATAAACAGATGCGACAAATGAATATATTTGGAAAATGCCCTGAGCAACTGAAGCGAAGGTTGAACGATTTGGACTTTCTAATGACTTTCACAACACATTTAATCTTTAATCTCAACTTTAACCCTTGTGTGGTGTTAGTATTTTTTTTACTCAGCCAGTGTTCATGGGTATTTTGGACCCACTAAAGTTTTGGGTTTTCAAAACAACACAATCAAACAATTTTATGATAAAATATTCAACAGAGGTTTACTTCATCCCAATTGCAAGTCATATGAACAGCAAACATGGTTAATATTTGCCCTTTACTTTTATTAGATCACATTTATGAATTCATGTGCAACTATTTTTTTTGTTTGTTTTGTTGTTTTTATATAATGTAATTAAAAAAAGAAGAAAATCAGTTATAATCAAGTGGAGTTAGTGGGAAAAAGAAACATTTACAAATGAAGCAAGATTTCACAGCTATTGATTGCTATTCATTTGAACTTCAGTAGACATATAACTCATTTAGTTGAACACACTGTAACAATATCAGTCTCAACACATCAGCCCCATTGAATTCTTTGCCTGTTTACACCAGCCTACAAAACATAATTTGCAGGTGGGATAGGGTATGAGGAAATCAAGTTTGCTTCCCACAAGACAGAGGGTAAAATATGCGGGAATGTAAGAGCAAACAGTGTTGGTAGTTGAATTTTCAATAACGTTGCAACTTTGTGCGGGAAGAGGAGGGGCAGAAAACACTATCAGTAACCCCAGAAAGGAGGAAGACAGACTAAAGGTACACAGGAGCTACTTTACACACTTTTATTATTATTATTACCCTGTATGCAATATAAATGCGTAGGGTGGGAGGGTGTACAGTATGCAGTCATTGAAAATGTGTTTTGATTTATGTTCTTCACAGAAAATGAGCCCGTGCTAATGAATTTCAGGTTGGAAAAATAATTGATGGTTTCATTTTTCTTTTGATAAAAACTGAAAACAGGTTCCAGAATTCCGAACACCATACAAGGCTTAAAATGTATTGTCAAGTTTAGACTAAAAACCAACAGTTAGATTTCTCTATTAACTACAATACAATAGTACATTAAAGTAAATTTAATAAATATAATTCATTAAACATGTTTTGGAAAAATAGTGATACACTGTGTTATTGGAAACTCTGGATAAATCGACCCGTTTCTTCCTACGTTGCAGCAGCTGAACATGACTTGAACTTGTATCAGTCTTTTTTTAGTTTGTTGAGACACTATGTTCCCAATAGAAAGAAAACACTACCTTATCCAGGTTAAACGGAACTAATTTGACACTTTTACTGCTCTCTCTGACTATGACTTAGTGTTAATAGACTTAAAATCACTCAAAACATTATTACTCATTTAACATAAATTTTTCTGTGCGTCTATTTCTGCATTTAGCTTTGACATATGATCTGATTTTCAGAGAATTGGAATACAATATTACAAATAATGTCTTTATTACTGTATAATCACCTGAAAATAAGAGGCATTGTGTGTGTGTGTTTTTTTTTTTTTACTTAAAATGAGCTTCTTACAAAGTCTAAGTTGCTGTCAAAGGGTCCTATGGAACTGTAGAGTCTCTGACTTCTGCTTTCTCTCCATTTTTCCCCATTTCATTACAGATGACATCTAATGTTATGGTGAATTAAAATCACTTACTTTGTCTGAGTGCAGATCATGACAATCCCTCACCAAAACCTGTCATGGAAGCTGATGTGAGTGCAGAGCAGTGCAATCTGCAGTTTCATCTCCAGATATTACACACTGAACAGCATATACTGTTAATACACATATATCTAGAACTGTTGATATGAAGTATTTTTGAATGATGAGATGAATATACAGTAGAACTGTGACTGTGAGCTAAGTGATGTTAAAGTCCAAAGAAAAAGAGAAAGAAAAAGGAAAAGAAAAAGTAATCTCCTCAAGACAGTTATAATGACACTGTTTCTGATTTTATAGTTACTACTGTTTCCACATAAGTGTTAGTATAAATATTATTACTATAATAATTACTATTATTACTATTATATTTGTCAATGAGCCACGTATGTGAAAATGTTAAATATTGTGTAAATAGAAGAATGATCCCTGCAGGTCTGATTCTGCAGAAACAGATTCACATTAAACATACAATAGTTATAGGTTAATGCAATTTTTATCTGATGCAGCAGGAATTTAAATGCTCACTGTAAGATTTTGTGGAATTTGAAAGGATCTAACTGCAGAAATGTTATGTGGTATTCATCCTTACGTTTTGCGCATAATCACATGAAAATGAAAATTGGTGCAGTTTTGTTAGAATGAGCTAATTATCTTAAATCTACTGATTGCACAGTTCATACAGAGGTAGGAGAATCACTGCTCTAGTTCGTGTTTGTTTAATTGGCAGTGGCGGCTCATTAATAGAGGGTTCAATGGCACCGCCCTACCTGTCTCACATGAAGAAATAGATAGGAATCAGATAAAATAATTGTATAAATATGTGAATATTTAAATATAGCTATGCATGATACAACCTGTGAGTATAATCTGCTTTCACGTGTAGTTGAAATAGTTTTCGGTCATTTAGTGAGCAATCAAGAGATATGTTTCCTGTTTGGGGCATAAAAATCTGCAGCTCCATAGACTCTTGTTATAAATGCACAGTAGAGTGCAGTCGACCCCCCTCCAATACAAGAGATAGGAGAGCGTTGAGGTGCAAAAAATTTGCGCTTAAAGCTGTACTGTATGATCAGGCATTTTACACTTTTCTTTTGCAATCTTAAAATGCTCCTAATAAGTGTGTGGCAAACTCAAATGTAAAGGTTTTGCAACTCTATAATGTTTAAATGATAAAAGTCTGACCAATCAATTTAATCAACTGAATAAAATGATTTATTGATTTATTTGACAGAATAAAATGATTAGCCGAGCTTCCTGTCCGTCATCTGTTGCCGCGTCAGTGCCCTGCTGCTGTCATTGCTTTTAAGTCGCGCACCTCCGTGGCAGAGCGGTCTTGGAAAGATATCAAGGAATGGTGAAGAACTTTCAATGACCAAACAACACTATCCGACACGTCCAGCTGCTCTCACAGACAATAAGATGCACAAAAAGACTGTAGCAGAAAAAGCTGCACAAAAAGAGAATTCTCTATGAGGCAAGACACGTTTATACATGGGGTCTGCCTTGGACCGATGGCAGAGGCTAAAACAGCTTTACCTGGGGGTGAAAAGTGGTGAGATTGTTGTGGAGTTTCTGCTGGACAGATACTTTCAGTTTGCCTAATCATAGAACACAACATTACATGTGATAAAACAGCACTCAGATGCTATCAGTTATATTACATCAGTTATCAGTTGTGTAATGTTATATTATTTGTGCAATGAAGATTAGCATTGGCGCTAGCGTTAACTTTACCCTTAGTGTAAACAAACCAAGCGTGTAGCATTAGCGATCACTTTAGATTTAGCTTTAGCATCATAGACATTGTTATTGGTGTTAGCATTAGCATCAGTACTTGCAGCAGCCTCAGTGTTTATTGTGAAGTTGCCATTAACCCTGTTGTTGACTGTTGGTCGTATAGTAGTCGTATAGTAACCTCCGGCACATTGATGGAGGAGTTTTCCGGCTGATAGATAAGTGTCAGAGGTCAGGCAGGGGGAAGCAGGTGGGACTTTCATGACATTCATGTTCCAATTTTTACTAAATGCTGTGTGACATACCAGAGCAGTAGATGGAGCTTTAAGCATCACCCACAGGAGTAAACTTCACATCCAGAAAAGAAAAAAGAAAATGAAATGTCACAAGATCGTCTTAACCAGGGGGGCCCACACGTCTGAGCTGCTTTTAAAATGACCAAGACAAAACTCTGTACGTCCACTACAGATTAATTAGATTAATTAGATTATATTATATATCAGTGAATCGCTCAGTAGGTAATAGGACTGACTTTGATGCATGAGACCAGGGTTTGAATCCTGGCAAGAGTGGTAACAACTACATCATTTGACCCTTAGGTTAACTTTTATTTGTAGCTCATTTTTAATGCCATACGACCCACTTTCACCCCTGCATGTCTGACGTTAACAATAGAGTCAAGGAAAAATGTGCATGTTTGAAGGATAGACGGGTGAAATTTACATATAAAAAACACACGACTGAAACCACATACTGTGTCTTTTTATTTTAATTTAAATGGATATTTTACAATACTGGTGCATGTGCTTTGGTGTACCCTAGTGGTGACGTGGTTATAGTGCATCAGAACACTGACATGCATAATACACCCCACCAAAAGATTTATGTGGAAACAGTGGACGAGGCAGTGTTTGAACTAGTTTAAAGGCTATAGGGCAGGGGTGGCAGACTCATTTCTTCTGGGGGCTGCATTCAGCCCAGTTGGATCTCAACTGGGCTTTACCGGACCGGTAAAGTAATAACATCATAGCCTATAAACAATGACAACTTTTTCTCTTTGTTTTAGTGAAATAAAAAATTTTAAATTACTTACTATATTATGATATTATTTGGTAACAAGCAAAATCTCGTTAAAAATTTGGAGTTTGGAACTAAATTGAGAACAGATTCTCATTCAGTTTCTCTTTTGTCTAAGTCATTGTTCTTCTCGGTAGTTCTTCGAGGTTCAACTGGACTAGTTTTACTTCAAAAGAGCAACACTAGTCCAGTTAAACCTAAAACCTATGAAAATGGAGTTGTCACTATTTATAGGTTGTTATTTTACTTTAGATCATATTGGTCCGTATGTGGAACCTGAACTAAAATGATAATATTTGTTAATCTCTTCAGTGTAATTTTTGCATTTACCAAATTCATCCCACGGGCCAGATTGGACCTTTTGGTGGGCTGGTTTTGGCCCCGCGCTGCATGTTTGAGACCCCTGCTATAGGGGAAACAAACTGATGTGTCTAAGGAGCTGAACCTAGACTGGACGTTCCTGATGCCATGGTCCTGTCATCTCCAACCTCATGTTGGAAACTCACACATCTGCTTCTGGCCTGTGAGGAGAGTTTCTTTTCTTTTTTTTTCCACAATAGATAAGGTTGAGATGTTGAGTTTTCAGGTGGTTATACTACATATCACAAACAGAATCTGTAGATGATCTACATTCACTATATTGGAATCAAATTCAGTTGTGGATCAGACACAAACCCATAAACTCAGCATTTCATTCCACGCACCATCACTGCTTTGAATTTCACACAGAACGACGGCAATACAATATGAATGTATTCATTTGGACGGGACAGGTTGACTGTGCTTCCATATGGATTACACGGATATGAATGTGTGCATGCTTTGGAACTGTAAGCCTCTAAATTAAATGTTAGTTTTAAGCAGATTGCACATGTAACAGCCACAAAGTGCTAGAAAAGGAATGTGTCTGTGAGAAAAAGAGGAGGCTGCAACATGGCAGAAGAGGAGGAATGAGCAGAGGAGAGGAAAAGATTACTACCATAGTACATCAGGCTTAGCTTCACATCCTTAATGGTAACCATGGAAATAATTATAGAGCAGACAGACAGACTGAAAGAGAGGGAGAGCTACAGAGAAAAGGAAGGAGAATAAGACAACAGGAGAGGAGGAGAGAGGAAATCACAGGGGGTAAAGTAGATGAAATGTTATATTGGAATTCCTAAACTAAGTCTTTATGGACTAAAATCACTGGGAACTATGTAAAGGTATGGAATGTCCCATTAGATACCCTCTTTTTACAATTGAGCACCTTTCCAACCTGATCAAAAACCACTTATTATAATAGATATGAATGAAAATCTCCACTACTTATCCACCTATTATTTCTACACACCCTTATATTTTCCCAGTTGCATTAAAGGACTCTTTTGTGAGTACAGCAACATGTCACACAGTGATGGCTTAAAAAAGTTGCTTCAAACCCACAGTTGTCATGGAAACAGATCTTTAGCCCTCTGGAAGTGCTGATTGCTTATCATTGCTGAAAGTCTAATCAATGCTGATGTCTTCGAGACTGAAAAAGTACTTGATGTGGCTCCTACAAACTCAGCTACACACTACAGATTTAAGTGTTTGGTCAATTCACATAATTGGATGCATTCTATAAATTACAGAGAAGAAGTGATGTAACCAGACACACGTGAGCTCATGGGAAATTAGCAGGGATCATGCAAAGGCTGAGAATAGAAATGAGGGATTTGCATGCAAGGGATTTTTTTTTTTTTTACATTTTGACTTGTCATGATTTGCCTG
>JAPTYQ010000009.1:4957385-4976519 GCA_029814465.1 Ostorhinchus cyanosoma
CACACACACACACACACACACACACACACACACACACACACACACACACACACACACACACACACACACACACTGTTTCCGTGGATTATAGACACTTCAATGGCCAAACATAATGTAAGTGGACCTGACACAGTGTCATAACAAACCATAAACACTGTGGTGAAAGGAAACTTAACTCTGCAGATCCTATGTCCTGGATGTTTTTGTGTGAACATCGAAGAGCATCAGCTTGTCCCAGTATCTGTATCTGTGTGTTCCCAGTGCTGATAATCCTGTTCACTAAACCAATGGAAACATAAACGACACAACACTGAACATGGACGGAACATACAATGACTTAATGGGACAAAACAGTTTGTCTGTAACCTTCTGATACAGAAACAACACGCCCACGCGGAGAATACAATGTTTTAATCTGTTAACAATATAAAAACTGTTATTCTTTATGCTGCTTCAGTTAAGCATCTGTGTAAAACCATTTACTGCAGTGACGTCTGCAGTGGCAGAACACCATCTGAACTCAGTCAAAGTCCAACACCGTGACATTACATTATCAGCAAAATATGTTTCACAAAGTGCTGCAGTTTAAGGTCAACTAACTCAAGACTTTTAGTGCAGATCACCCCCCCCCCCCCCAAAAAAAAAACAAATCTTAGACTTAAAGTCACCACATACCCTGTTAAATAAATACCATGGCTCACTGTCTTTGGGTCCTGTTTTCACTTTTCTATTTGGTTTTGTTTTTTTCCTCATGGATGTTATCTCTCATACAAATACTCTTCAAATCACAAGCTCTTTTAACTTGTAATACTCTATCAATAACTGGACACCTCACCCATAACTAACTTTATTTAATATTAACCCTGAAAGACCCTAACATCCACCATCGAACAAAAAATGTTATCTTCTACAACATTGATTCAGCCGTAAAACCCATGGAGTTGGATCAATGACTCATGGTTTATGTTCAGTTATTGAGATATTTTACTGAAAAAATTACGTTTTCTCCAGTTTTCTCTGTTTCTGATACAATGACCCTCAACTTTAATCTGAGTTTTTATGAACATCTACATGATCAGTAAATTAAATCTAAGAAAATACATGTATTCACTGGAAAAATTGTTAAATACAGATGATAATATTACAATAAATGCAGCTAAATCCTTCAAGAAAGGTCAAATAAAGAGAAAAAAAAAGGGAAACTGCCATAAAGGTAGCACTTGGTCTTTATAGATTAAAAACCTCAAAGTTTACAAAAGCTGCACATGCCGGTCATGTTCATCATCATAACAAGCGTCAAAAAGAAAGAGGATACAGTTGAATATTGACTTATTATCCTGATTGTGCTGAAAACATTGTCCTATTACATTTAAAACACAGTATCTCTGGAACAAACGTTCACTTGATCTCAAGAAACGTAAAGATTTTGGTGAAAGTCTGAGGTTGTTGTGACGTGTCACCACACGCCAGAACTGTTATGAACTGACAACTGCATGAAGTCTGCATGTCACTGAAATGACATTTGTTCTTAGTTCATACAGAACAATGGATCAGTTATAAATGACAGAAAATAATATCAACTTGAGTACTTCTACTTTTGATGGCAGCTCACAAATGAATGTTTCTCTATTTATCCTTTAAGTGATTTATCTCCATTTGTTATTATATGATCCTCTGTAATTTGCAGTTTTCACTGTAAATCAAATATTTTCCTAAATTTAATTTCCTACATTTTAATTTAGATGCTCATGAAACCTCAGATTAAATACAAAGGTTATTGTATCAAAACAGAGAAAACTGAAGAAAAAGTGACTTTTTCAGCAAATCTGTCACTAACTGAACATAAACCCAGTGTTTCCATCCACTGTCATTGATCCAACTGTGGGTTTTACTGGTGAATCAATGTTGTCGAAGATGATGGTGTTTCCACGTTCACTACGGAGCCTCTGAACGTGACCATAAAAAGATGACAAACTATATTTTAAACCAATTATTGACATGGATTGATCAACAGGTATTAAACATTTACATAAGTAGATGGTTTGGTTAAATTACAGAATATGTTGATTGTTCATTATTCCGCAAACAACATATGAGTATGAAATTTATAAAGAAAAAAAAATACTTAAAGTTTGATTAGGTTTAGGCATGAACATAAATTGGTTAGAGTTAGGAAAATGTCACGGTTGGAGCTTAAATTAGAAACTCATGATTCTGGTCAGATTTAGGCACAAACCACTTAACTAAGGTTAGGAAAACATTGTGGAAAGAAGTCAAATAAGAAACTTACTCTGTCTGCTGTCATTGTACATTACTATAACTGAATTACCACATGGGATGAATGAAGATGTTTTATTGATTGACTGATTAATGTCAAATATTTAGAGCGATGAACAGGATTTTGTGTCCGTTTGAAACATGAGATGAATACGTTTGTTAGTTATCCTGCTGTATTCCTCCAGTCTTATTCTTATCGTGTGACACTTTTTCTGGTTTTTATTTGTATAACTTCAAGAAATGGCTGCAAAGGCACATAAACATCTTTGATCCATGAAAAATAAACCCATAGTTTTGTTTCCCTGTTGTTGAGGGTAAATCTACTTCATCACATATTCCATCCAGTCACTTTTTTATTACTTATGATTACTTTCATAATAATAAATAATTTGCTTGTAGGGTTGCAAACGGGTGGAAAAATTTCAGAAAATTTCCGGAAACTTTCCATGGGAAGTTTAGCTGTGGAATTTTGAATATATTCCGAATTGGAAACTTTCTATCGGAATTATGGGAGTTTATGGGAATTATTGGGAATTTATGGGAATTAACTGGAAATTGGGGGTAATTTAAACAAACTGTATCATATAAAATTTCTAGTTTTCTAGGGATACTTACCCGTGCCAGTGTAAGCCACAGAGTCAGTCTAGAGTGATGCCCACAGTGGAACTGAACCTGTTGTGAGGTGTTCCACCAAAATGACGTGGAAAATATAGTTTGAAGGTAGAAAAAACATCTAGTGTTGCTTTAAATTGTTGATGAAATTAAAAAATAGCTCACATTTAGCACCTAACTTACCAGCTAGCTGGCTACTATATGAATACTTTTTTATTAAATTTTTGTATGTTAAAGATTAATACCATGATAGATCAAATATATTTATCCCATAATATTATTAAAAAAAAGTACTTGACTTTATATAATCCACAGGCTCAACTGTGTGGCTTTTATAGTCTTGTGCTTTGGGCTCAAAAGTGTGGCCTCCAGGGTTTAATCAATCATCTGTGCATGTGATGGAGGCGGGCACAGTGCATGCAGGGGGCGTGGCCTCAATAGCCTTGCAGTAAGCAGTGCTGTGTGCATGGGATTGAGGAGTAGACATGCATTAAATCTGGTTGTGCTACAATATATACTATATTTAAGTTCCCTTGTTGAGGGCCAACCTTCAATTTTGTACATTTATTTTTAATTCCCATACATTCCCATTAATTCCTATGGAAAGTTTCCAACTTTGAAAATACCTGGAATTTTGCAACCCTGCTTACTTGTCAATAAAGTATAGTCATTTCAAATGTGGAACTTTAATGTAGTTACTGTCTGGTGTCCAGACTGACTCAAGCTGCTGTTCTCATTCTCATTCGTAGTTGGATTTCTGTCAGTATTGTTTGGAAAAATTATTGCACAAAAATAATTATCATACATTATTGGTTATTTTTAATCCGTTTTAATGTGTAAACCTTCCAACATGAAATCGACTTTAAGGTTTAACTGAGCTGGAACACAACAAGCTTTAAAAGGCTCATATTTAGATAAACCCACTTTTATTAGTCTTTGGTTCTTTTATTTGTGTATTTGGACCCAAATAGTTCAGACAGTTTGAATTTGAACCCTCCAGGTGCTGCAAAGCTATATTTAGATTCATTTTGGCAGACACAGAGTGGAAATCTACAACCTTTTTTTAATTTCTTCTTAATTTGTTACGTTTACAGCTAGTTACGTCACAACATTTGCACATATAAGGTCTAGAATTCCGACGAACATTTCTTCAAGTACGACATAATTTGCCAGCAGCAGTTGTAGTAAAAACTGAAAATATGTCTAAACTTCAAGCCTAAAATGTTCAGTTGTTGGTCGAATTAACAAACACAAGTGGATGAGCGGGACAGAGCAGCAGAGTCAATAACCCAGAAGGGGGTGGGGTCATGTGCATTTAAAGGGCCAGCGCTCAAAACCACCTCAGAAATAGGGTTGAAGATGGACTTGTGGAGCTGAATTAATGAAGAATTAAGACCCAAGCAGAACATTTACAGTTTATGTAGACCCCAGGGAACTGTTTTAATATGCATAATTCCATTTAAAAAAGCAAAATATCACTCCTTTAACTACCTAAACCAGACCAAGCCTTGGTTAATCTCCAAGTGAAATCAATCCTCCCACTCCAGTGAAATCCTCCACTGGAGGATGAAATCAAACATTCGCTCTCCTTTGAAACTTGGCGACAAAACGACAGAGTATTTTTTCACCATCAGGGCTGGATGTAACAGTCACTGAACTCGGTGTCCGTCTGCTGAGAAACAACTCCAACTTCAGTTTGTTTTCAGTCCTAAATCACAGCTCTGTCCTTTATAGCGTCTGTTCCCCCTGAAGAAAACTAATTATTTAGTGAAACAGTGGATCTATATTGCTACTCAGAGGCCGTTTAATAGACAAGGCTGCTGTTTTGTATGCATACATAATAATGGCATAACCTCCAGCCATATGGGCCATCACCCATGAGATATCTGCTGGTAATTAACACTTCTCAAAGGGTAACAAACACCTGAGGAACTGTAAGCACTACTATGAGCGAATCAGTGTAGCATGAATGGAAAAGAAATGTTTACAGAAGAGATCATTCAGTTTGACCTGAAACGGCTGATTAATAAAAACGTAACACATCAGGGCATTAGATGGAAAGGGTAACTGCTTCTTTTGGTCTGATACGATAGTAAATTCATCTTTGGTTGCATGGGATACAGCCCATTTCCTCTGTTTTAAATTATCTTTTCTGTTCTGTCTGTTTTTATTTCTATTTTTAAAAAAAAGAAATGTCAAGGTTCTATTCAACCCTGAGCCACTACAGTAAAGATAACATGCACATACGCTGTGCTCCAATAAGTGGGTCAAACCCCCCCATACCCTCATAATTAACACCCAGTAGTTGGTGACATGAGTGTTTGTAGCAGGAGTTGGTTCCCCCTACAGGCTGCAGCAGAAACTATGCAAATCAGTGGATGTATAAAGTCAAGATAGTGCAGGACAGAACAGTTTGTAAAATGATTCAATGTAATTTTTGCATTAAGGGACTGAGAAAGCCAGAACTGAAAGCTGTGTGTAACCATTGGTGGCATCTAGACATGAAGTTGCTTCTGTAACTGAATACCCCTCACCTCTCTTCATTATTGCCGTCAGTAAGAATCAAAACATTTTTTCGCTAGCTACTGTTCACTTTAACATGGAGTTGGTTTAACCTGAACAAACAAGTTCCCGAACAAAAAAGACTGACGTATTGGAAATGTTTGTTTTTGGTTCATGTATCTGGTTTGAAAAGTCTGTGCGTTGCAGATCTAGGTGCTGCTGATGCTGCAGATAAGAATCAGTGTTTCACAAAAATGACCAGTGTTCCATAGTGGAGAGCACCAACCTGTTTAATCACATGACCCCAACCAGAGCAGCACATTTGGAATAGGACTTTGAAAGAGGCTAAAACTTGCTGCCTGAGTTGAGATCAACGTCATCTACTGAATGTGTCCGTCATATCTTTAAAGTCCAAAGGGTTTCTGATTCCACCACGTCCTGGGGTGTCTGTCCCTTTTCCAACTCGCTCTGTCTTGTCACTTACTCGTCACAACACGACCACCTGGGATTTATCGCCCTCCATAGACAGTGGTTGTTTTAATCCATGGAGCCGTGTTTTTATGGTCAGATCAGCCTCAAAGCTCCTTTTATTTCATTGTACTGGCTGGCTCGAACTGCAGCTGCACATTTGAGTTAATTAAAGACTTTAGTTAATTGCACTTTCTGAACGCTCCAAATGGTGCCACTTCTTGTCACTTTACGTCAATCATCCTACAAGCGTAGGTTTCGTTTTGTAATTTAAAAAAAGCTCTGCTATTATGCAATCCTATTACATAACCCATTTTAGAACTGATCAAAATGAACTTACTTTCCATAAAAGTATAATCATCTTTCGACAGCACTTTTAACACCTTTTAGTGGAGCTCCAGGTGGAGTTTTTCACCTCTTTGTGTAGTTTGTCAGAAACCTTTTCATGTTAAGGTCTCACTTTTTCAGACTGAACTTTAAATCAATCCAGGAGTCATTTAGAGTTTCTTGTATCTGGAACTTTTAGGGCACAGTTTTAGGCAAAAAGAGACACTGGCGTGGTTTGAAGTCTGGGCTGGATGACAAACACCTTTCCCTGTCATTTCTCTCTCTCTCTCCCCTTTGTTGCGTGGGCTGGAAAATGTTCGGACTGCAGACAGACGCAGACTCGCAGAGAAAAAAAAGAGGATCATTCAGACAGTTAAATGAAAGACAGAATAGAGAGGAGGATAAAAGCAGAATACAGATAAAAGTATGAGGAAAATAGAAGGTTCTAGATGACTTCGAAATCAGATGGAGGGAAGAGAGAGGACGATGTGAAAACAAGGAGGAAGGAAATGAGAAAGATGAGGGTTTGCAGAGCGGTGGAGGAATAAATGCACTCTGAATTATGCAAAATATCTGTGTGGGAGACGGGAGGTGTGTGTTCTTTGTTCTTCTATTCTAATGGGGACTTTGACCTGAATCCACTGTGTAACATCTGAGCAAGAAAGAATAGAGCTGTCTTGAAATCATCTGGGTCAATGACAAAATCAACTCACTAGTCAGTGTTTCAGGACCCACAGACAATCCAGTTCATCGGTTTAATAAATATAAATGGGTTTGGATGACAGGAAAATAGATAAACAATATCAGAATGTCTTGAATAATCAATACATCTCAGTAATTCAAGCATAACTGAAATATAATAATACAGAATATAAATCAAATATTGTCATTTCCACAGTCCAAAACTGAAGAAGGCATTACCCATAACCCTCAGCATCAGCCAGGTTTTTTTGATCTAAAGAAATGATGCAGAGCAGCTGGTTTTCTTTCGAGGGGTTTAGTCATTTTAATACCACCACTCACTTCTTCACCTGCAAGTGTCTGTCAAAACACCTTCACTTCCAACACTGTTTTGCAAACTGTCACTGCATCCTGCATTTAGCGCCACCGCCACGATGAGTGTGATGGGTTTAAAGACGCTGAAACCAGACAAATAAATCAGAGTTTTATCCCTATTAAGTAATAATAGCCATGAATCTATTCATCTTTATTAGAAAATTTAACATAAAACATAAAGGCAGTGAGCTAATAACGTGGATGTCAGGATAACGAAGAGTTAATGTGGAAGTAAATAAAAAGAGATGTAGCCAAGATCATCATGGACGGGAGTGAATTCATAGTTTTTGGAGGCTTTTTAATGAACATGTTACGGCTTTTTTATACCAATAGTTTCTAGTATTTAGCTTTTTCGTGTTGCTTAATATTCATGTCCTCAGTCCATAAATTCTTAATGAAATAAATAGAAGTCTGTGTTATGTCTATAGATGGGGATTAATAAGCTTTTATCAACGCTAATGCCATTATTCATTTTGATCGTTATCAATTCCTGACTGATTTTTGCTGTGAGACCCTTGTGTTGAATGGTCAGAAAATCGTGCCAGCATTAATTATTTTTTAATGCATTTTCTTCTTCTGCAACATTCAATATGGAAGACGTTCCCACTTTTCATACCCTTAATCACATAGAAACCTCATGTCTGTTTTTCTGAAGGACAAACTAATATTTTTGTCCTTGGGAGGACATTTATCTGACCCTCAAAGTGTTACATAGTTTGGTTTTTAGGGTTCAGGTTGGGATTTGATGTCATTTGTGAGGGTAAAGGTATGGAATGTGGGCATCATATTCATGAAGACAGGGAGGGTAGAGTGTTCACAGAACAGACAGTGCAATTATTAGAAAACAGTCCAGTGATAGAAGCACAAATGCAGGAAAAATAGGCTCAAGATCAGAGAAAACGAGCATAACACATTCACGTCAGTTACCATCCATCAGGTTTTACTTTGAAAGGGCCTTTAAGAAACACAACCTGAGGACGTAGTGCAGACATGATGCCCTGATGTACAGTGGTGGAAAAAACTTTTTGGACACCCCATGGATTTGTGATATATTACATTAAGAATCATTCTTAAGTCACTGAAATCTGCCCAGTATTGTTCCTTTCTCCAAACCCACATGTTCTGTTGAGGTAAAAACTGGATGTTTCAGCAGAAAAACATCCAGGACATGACATGTTGAAACTGTCACTAATTTAGTTTTTTTTTTCTTATAAACAATAAGAATAAACAAAAAAATCATTTGACTCGGTAACTCGGCTCGGCTCAGATGCTTGAATGCTGCAGTGTCCTGATTTCTGTTGGAGTTCTATATAGTTAACGTATCCAGGTTTTTAAAAACTGGAATAAACGACTCATAATAGATGATACCCCAAAGATAGACCATCAACTGGGATAGTGATGCACTAAAATGTCAAGAACTCTTTTGTGCATCGCTTTCATATACGTAGGCAACAGAATCAAGCAAGGTCAGTTTGTTATAGAAGCACTTTATATTTGTGGAATTTACAACTGTCTGACCTAACCAATCCTAGGTCCAATCCCAATTCACCCCTTGGCCCCTCCCCCTTGGTCCTTGCACTTGGCACAGGGGTTGAAACATTCCCCTGTGAAATGAGACAACCCTCGATACCTGATACAGATGCGATAACTTTGTTTCCAAAAGTATTCCCCATGACGTCAGCAGCTGTAACCGTCTCTGTTCCATGGGCTTTGGGCATCTTTTTGCGGTTATCAACTATAAACTGCAGAAATGTGGTCTATAACACATTGAAACAGACAAATGTTTAAGTTGTTTATGAAGAAAATACGTACATTTGTGTGTTTCTTTCATCACACTGCTGCATTTTTTTCCTGTGTTTACCTCCATCCTGTCAACGATTCAAACAGAATTATGGAAAATTTCTCCAACCCCTCCGTTTGTAGTGCGGTCCTGAAAAATCTCAATTTTGAGGGCCAAACAGCCCTCCCCCTTAGCCCTTACCCCTTCATATGAATGTACAAAATGGAGGGGGAGGGGCTAAGGGGTGAATTGGGATTGGGCCCTAGTCAAATTTTTTTCAGTCTTGTCACATCATCTTTCATAGTTTATGGAGATGAATGAAATTATTCGTCATTAATGTTTTGTTTTACATCTTTTAGCCCTTTAACCCCGACATGTCTGTGGTGAGCGTTTAAATATATGTTTTATCTTAAATATTCTGAAAAATTCAACCATTTGCTAAGTAGGAAAAAATGCAAAAGGTGCTGAAAGAATAGACCTTGCACTTTCCATAGACATCTGAGCATGCTCAGTGCAGTGAGTGAGACCAACTTCTCATGCAAACAGACGGTTTGGGCTTTTTTTTTTTTTTTTTTCTAACACCATTTTACTTGTAACTGCTTTTTGGAATTCAACCAAAACACAAACTACTGGACGTAAATTCAAATACTTGTTGTTGTTCCAGTTCATAAATCATCTTCAACGTCCTAAATCTCTCATTGATGTACATTGTTAGTGCTTTATTTAGCAAAAAGCTGTAAAATTAAATTATTTGTCTTTTTCTGTCATTCCACCCTGCTTTGACACAGAGAACACACTGTAAAACAACACCACTGAAGAAAAGGAACACAAGTTACTCACAGCAGCTTTAATGGCACTGAAACAGACACAAATTCACAGCAGCTCATTTACCTGAAATAATGTCTCAGGGATTAAAGGGTTAAAGCTGCACTATTTAATACTCTGGCACGAGCGGACAGATTCCCATATTATATTATTCTGTGTTCATTGTAATCTAAGTGGTCTGAGAGGAAACTAAACTCCTGCCCCTCTGGACTCAGGGTGTTAAGGGTGAATCTATCATGTGACTGGAGGTTTTGGTTGCTCTTTAAATACGTGATTGACAGCTGTTATTACTGATCATCCTTCAGATTTCCTCAGATGAAACTGCTTTAGCCCATAGCTCAACAAAGGAGATTAGAAAAAGGACTTCTCTTTTCCACAGCATCATGTCAGATCTTTACATTTTGTCTTTTAACGTGAATCCAGAGGGAGATTTGTGACATTACCTTCATCGTTGTACATTTAGTCTGGAAACATCAAGCTCACAGCTGCCGTTTCATATGTTGAGTAACAGTCCAATGTGTTTGACGAAGGACACTGATGCAAAGACAAACTGACATTTAAGTGAGTTTAAGGTCAGCAGGAAAGTGGAAAACATGAAAAACATGCCCACGTGGACACGCTCGTCACTGCTTTGTTTGATGAATTAATATGTTGTGTTAAAGACGAGGCAACTATGGTTTATAATTGAAGCGGATCTAGAAGTGCACTGTTCTGACAGCGACAGTTGACCCCATTTTCTCAAACAAGAAATACCAAGTTAATGAGTCAGCTCTTTCCAGAAGTTGCTATGGTCTTTAGGTGTTCTTTTTGTAATAAATGGAGGTTTTGGTTGCTGTTTAAATATGTGATTGGCTGTTTGGGTGGCTGTGGCTCAGTTGGTAGAGTGGGTTGTTAAATAATCGAAAGGTCAGCGGTTCAAATCCTGGCTCCGACTGTCCACATGTTGAAGTGTCCTTGGGCAAGACACTGAACCCCAGTAGGTCTGGCAGCAGTTTGTATGAATGTGTGGAATTGTAAAGCGTTTTGGGCACCATGACAGTGCATAAAATGTTCAGTCCATTTAACACGCTTTGGCTTGTGCCGTGTAGGTGTTGATTGACAGATGTCATTTCCAACTGAGTCAGACTCATTGAATAACAAGTTCTCTTTTGCCCTCAGCTCTAATGCAACTGTGGTGTAAAAGTCACACTGACACGACTGGATAAGGGTTTTGTTTTACTCCTCATGTAGATTTCTGTTACTTAATCTAACCTGTCAACTATTTATCCTGGAAGTTGGAAATGGAGCTTAACAGTTTTGAAAACCAACAGAAACACCAGTACCAGCCAAGTTAACCATGAACTCTGTTAGGAAAACCAGTTGATGAGGCTCACATGGATAGAACACACTGTGCAAGTGTTGGATTCGGTCCTGGTAAAAAAAAAAAAGCTCTCTGGGTTGTATATCTCTAATTTGCAAGGCACAGGGACAATTCCTTTGTGAACTAGTGTCTAGGGGATGCACTTTTGGGGATATTTTGCATGAGGAGCAGGCATATGGTATTAAAATGAATAAATCCCAACCAAAAAAAAAGCACCACCCGAAAAGGACTACAGACTACATCCTGTCAGACAGAATAGTTTATAGCAACACATTATGCAGAATTTTGTACATCCATCAGAGATGTTGGAGAGTATTATGGGTTAGCAAAAATGAGCAAATTAACAGTTAAATTCTAATGTATTCCACTACTGTTGATACACAGAACATCCACGTTGAATAATGAAGACAGTCTGACTGTGCGAGATGGAAAACCCACTTCATGCAGGGTTCTGCTGGTAATTTTCAACTGGGAGGTTTTGACTCAGATTCAATGGAGCGTACCATTCATCAGCAGTACAGAGTTTGATTAAATTAGTTAAATTAGTAGCAGTATTAGATTAACAAGTTTCACCCATCATTTCTCACACTTCCACAGCCAAGATGGCAGTAAAATGCCAAACTTCAGGCTTCAAAACATCAGTCCAAAACACCGCATCCAGGTCTTCTATTCTAGAGTGGATTGTTGTGGTTCAGGGAGGTTAACCAGGTCGCACCGGCTGCATTTGGTTTTTCTTTTGGACTCTCACTTTACATTTCCACTCTCTCCATCATCTATCAAACGTCGGACAGGTTTACTCCCCGACTGGTTCAGTGCATTAAGCACTAACAGAAGACTGGAGTCAATAAGTGCTTTGTTTGTTTAATGCTGTGTCTTCTATAAATGCATGTGACCGTCTCGTCTCGCCTCCCATCACCATGCACTGTTAACATTCACCTCATCTAGACAGAAAATCCATCTCTGTAGTCTCTCACCTCATTCTTCTTCATCGAGGGAAGGGCAGGAACAGTAACGCTGAATGTCTGTGACCTGAGCGGTTTTATTTCTGCTTCTCTGACCTTTGACCTCCATCTTTCTCTCATATTCTTTCTTACCTTCAGCCAATAACACGTCTCCCGTAGGTATTTATTTCCACTTCGGCTTCGTCTCTGTGTGTTCCGTCTGGTCTCATTTTGCCTTCAGTGCCTTCAATCCTATACCTGTCTCACCCGTTGACCCCCCCCTCCGCCTTTTTTTCTTTCTTCCTCAGATCATCGTGCCCGGCGGAAGAGCATAGCCACTGGGAAGCAGCCCAGCATGGAGGTCCCTCCCACTGCCCCCCTTCAACCCTTCCGACAATCCGTGAGTAACCCCCCCTGTACCCGGCCTCGCTCACTGCCTCCGTCCCTCTCGCTGTCCCTCCTTCCCCCTCCCGCCCTGGGTCCCCCTCACACCTGTGGCCGTCGGGCCAGTGGCACCCCCCCCCACCCTTACCCCCTGTCTTTGGCCGTGTCCCCCTCCTCCTCCCTCACCTTGTACCAGGAGCAGCAGCAGCTAAAGGGCTCTAAGATGGGGTCCAGCACGCCCCCCCTGCCCCGCTCACTGCCTCTGTCCCCCTCCCTGTCCTTCACCCTGCCCCACTCACCTGCCGCCTCCTCCTCCTCCCCCCTCTCCTCATACTGGGGCGGAGACTGGAGGGCTGCCGGTTCGAGTCCAGTGGCGGGAGGAGCGTTTATTGCACCACTGCCCTCTGTCGAGGTATGTGACACAAACATGGCTGAAGAAGAGACGCTGACTATGTTTACATGCACAGCAAATAAAAAACATCTATTCAGTCTGTGGCTCAGGAGTCGATCCAACACCAAACTAGAGTTCAATTCAAAGGGGTTATTTCAGGTGTCAGTGTTCTAGAAGGAAAACTATTTGTACTGACTGACAGTTGTTGCATTCCTATGATTCATCAACCTAAAACCTGAGCAGTTGCATCTGAAAAGAAACTGTAGTTTGATAAAAAAAAAAAAAAAAAAAAAGTCAAAGGTACAAGCTCCGATGACTCAGCAGATGAATTCTATTGAGAATCATCCAATTATATGCCTTTAACTTCTAGCTTCAGGTGCTACTAATGGAAAGCTGAAGCAAAAGATTCAACCCTGCACAAAGTGTTCAGTACATTAAAACCATTAATTTTTAGAGTCCAGGTCAATTTTGGATCATTTGGGCAAATGTGGCCCCTGGTTCCCAAGGCTCAGACTCTCCTCCAGCTCAGATTCTCAGCTTTTACCTTTTAGTGAACGCAGGGCTAAATGTAAAGACACATCAGCGATAATCAGTGTGTCCTGTTGCATCTTAAACGGTGAGGTTGTGTGAAATTAAGTTGTAATGTCATTGTTCCCTAATCTCTGATTTAAATGTCCATATTGTTATGCACAGGTTTTTGGAAGGCATTTTCAAGTGGCTTAAAATGCTGTTTTCATGCAAGTGGGAGGTCAAAATAATCAAAACACTGTTAGTACATTTCCACATCAGTGTAAAGGACATTAATATGAAAAGAATGAGCCCAGTGTTTGTGTTGATAAAGCTCTGATTCTTATTTTACATATATTTTTTTAAGGTTTTTCAGTATAATAACATTAAACAAACACCAACACAAACACCTTTATATATAGATACAGAATAATAAAATAACACAATATTAAAAAAATGGCTGCCAACACTTATTAAAATACATAAACACACTCAAATTCTCTCAGTACAAACATCCCAGGGAGTCAGTTAACCCTGTAAAGCCTGAACCATTACATCCTTGACAGAAAATTCCTGTTCTTTGAAACTGGAGCCTTCATTGGTCCGTCTGAACAACCCAAAACATTTTTTTTCCAAATATCAATTCCATGTATGACTTTCAATTTTGTATCATATTTGATACGTCAGGTCTCAGTGCTCAAATATTATCATTTTTGGACAAACAAAAACATAATATAGCACAAACATGTCTAACAAATTGGTAATTCCTTTTCAAAATGACATTAATGACAGTCTTGGAATGTCACTGGAAAGGTCTCGGATGAACAAATTCCTCCCCCTGGTGGATTATCCGTGTATTGCATGTATCTAATCGTATACTTCAGGTTTTTTAAGAAAAAATGTATCACACTGCCCTCTGCTCATGTAGAGGGCTTCAAAACTCATGTATCAAATATGGTACGTTTGGCATTATAGGGATAAATATGTAAAACAAAACACTTGGGTGGTGAATAATTTGACAGTGAGCCAAAAAGGGGAAAAATCTCTCATATTTGTTTTCTCTATCATCATCAAATGATGTGCAGCATGATCATGACCCACTGTTTAAAACCTGGTGGAGAAGAGGATTTCCAATTGAAAAAAATAAGCTTTTTAGCGATCACCATTCCCAGATGTATGGCTGACAGCTCCAGAGAGACTGTGGAACATCCAAAGACGGAGAGTCATGGTTAGGCTGGATGTCACTGAAATAAGCTTTTGAAAACAACGGTCCAGAACTTATATAACACTGGACAGAACCACAAGAGATGTGCCAATGATCCGTTTGCAGAGTGGCATCTGTCACATTGAGGAGATACAGATGGAAGGATCTGATTCAACTTTACTTTGGAGTAATGAAGTCCATGTATAACTTGGTACTGAAGTAGTCTGCAACATGAATTAAACAAACAGTGACTTCAGGACATGATCTCCTCCCACAGTTCTAACCACAGCCCTGAGTTCAGATCCTTGGCCTTTTCCTCCCTAAAATGATCTGAAAAGATAGTTTTGATAAAACAATTTACACATTTTGATATCAGCTGTCTCGACTCTAGAGGGAATAAAGGCCTGATTCCTCATTCCGCTGAGGAAAAATAGGCCATTACATAGAAATGATCTTATCCAGGAGAACACTGAGGATGTCATTAAATAAAACTGACAAGAGTAAATTTATATGATAAGAACATCTCCTCCAACTTGGTTCTTTTAATCCTTGAATCACATCCACGTACAGTAACAGAGAACCATCTGCTGTCAGTTTGTTTTCTGATGATTGTTTGTTCTCACACTCAGTCTTATACTGTAGGTACGTCTTAGTGTCCAAAAATGACAAACAGAACAAAACCTGTGCTGTCACTGTTCCACCAGGATCTGAGATAAACTCAGTTAGAGCCAGAGGAGCCAAACATGTCCTGTGTGCAGACGCAAATAATGTCTTTACCGTTTTATTCATGTCGACACAAACTCAATCACGGGGAATCCAACGTGCACATAAAAGGGCTTAAAGGATAGATTGTTGTCTTATTAAGTTTGTGCCGGTGGTGTGTGTTGGCCATTATTCGTGCCGCTGTTTGCACACTGCCTCCGTCACTGGAAGTAGACTGTCTTGTTTTGCTGCACATTTATCTTCACAGCATGAAAAACAGCTTCCAGACTCGAACACTGCCAGCACCAACCGATCCATCACTCTGGAAATGAAGCCTTCATTTGACTCGGTCAAAGTTACTGCGTTCCCACTTTTTTTTTTTTCCACAAAGCCTGACGTGATGTTTATTTATCAGTTTTTTTCTCGATTCTCTGATTGGATGTAGCAGGCTTGAAGGGGGCGGGGTCACATGGGAAACGCAGACAGAACTTTTCATTTAGTTTCCTGTCAATAACTGTGGACTCAAAGGACGGAGAATAAAATAAAAGACAAAGTCCCTGCAGAAGAAAGAGGTCAAAGCTTTTTCAGAGCTTTTCAATTCACCGTGCTTAAATCTTGTCGCTTTGAGCTGCGAGTTATTGTCAAGGCGTTGAATCAAAGTCGTCTTTGTTGTCGTCGTCTTCATCGCCGCCTTCGTCAGCAATTTCTTCAAACATCTCTGACTAAACTACCGTTCGGATTCTTTTCAAATCGTATATGTATCTTCCTTGCCACGTCTACAAAGTTAGTCATAGTTTTGAGATTTTGTTTTGTCAAATTTTTATTATTATTTGAAATATTACAAATCACACCTTACTTTTACTGGTCCATGTTTTTATGGCTTATAACATGGAAATGGTTACAAATATTAATATAGTTACTATTGAGCACTGATTGAAAGTCATATATGGACTTTGATTTCATTAGTTGAGTTCTCCTCCAGTGAAAGTACCACCCACTTCTACATCAACACCACTGGACTCTAATATAGAGACAGAACCTGACACCCTCACAAATTCAATTCAATTCTTGGTATTGCTTCTTGATAAAAAATAAAAATAAAAAAACCTGCCTGCTGAGATACAGGGATATTGGTCCTATTTTTTCCTTTATGGTCTTTCAGTGGAAAGACTTTACTGTCATTTTTGTAAATCTAACCCTGACATGCTTTTTCTTAATCTTTCCATATCATTCATTGTTAATTATCTATATTAGTAAGAGCTTTCTCAAAACAACAGCTATTGCACAGTTTCATGTCCTGTAACATATTTGTTTAGACATTTTATTGAAACATAAAATGTCAAGATGACTAATCAGTACATGCAACACATAACATTTATGACCATTTGTAGTTTTAGTTTTGTGTTTTTTACAATTTTTTGGGTCAAGTTGATCACCATATTTAATGTTTCTAAGTAAGTGATTAATTCGATATTCCTAAAACTGGTGAATGTAGAATCCATGTCAACAGACACTCAACACACAAGTGTGTACCACATGTACAAAAGAATACAATTATAATATTTAATTACTTCTTCTTTTTGGGATCAATTCGACAAAATCATCAAATTTCTGGCAAAAATGTGGGGGATGTTTCTACAGCGATCGAACATCAAATCAGATCAGACTCGACAGAGCAGAGTGTGAAGGGTTAAAGCAGGCTCATTTGGTTCTGTTTAAGAATATCTGGCCTTTTTCTGGTTAGCTAGAAGGTAAAAGAAGTCTGTTTTCATGTATAGGTATGTTTATTGAATTTTCAAAATATTGAATACACATAGGTATTCACACACAAAAAAAAAAAAAAAGAAAGAAAATCAAACAAAGCCCACTTAACCCTCCCAAACCTCTTGCTGTCACCAGATCTGTATGCATATACAATATGGAACTAGATATAAATACCATTACATATCAGAGTATTACATACACACATACATCTAAACTCGTAAAGGGCCTTGTATATGTCGTAGGATTGTCAAAAAAGGTTAAGAATTTCAAAGAAGTCTGTTTAAATCAGATTGATCTAAAATAGACTTCTTTTGAGTATCCTTCTTTTAACCCAGATGTCGAGGTAAATGTAATAATGTACATTCAAAAATTAAAATCCACTTGCATTATAGCGTTTAATTAAATAAAGGAAGCAGCCATGACACTACGACATGAAATCAAAAGAACCTGAAATAACCTGAACCTGTCGTCAGAATCTGTGCATGTAAACGTAGTCAGTGGAGATGGTTCCCTCCTTACATTCACTTCTGTTGTGCTTTTTCTGTGATTCTGGATTCTTCTTTTATGCTGCATTCACACCGTTAACTTATGCTTTAACAGAGCGGCTTATGAAATCTGATTTATTCGTGCAGCCTATTAGCGTAGAACCAGCAGATGGAGCCAGTCTTTAGTCATATCCTGGGGACGTTTAACTCCCACCACATGACCACGTTTCATTTCCTCCAGTCATTCTACTCTGAGGAACGCCGTTACGCTTTAGGTTTATAAAATGTGTCCTACTGTGTCCTCAGAGCACACCTGAAATTCAAGTAAGAGACGTTTATTTAAGGTGTACGGCTGGAAGCATGGAAGAAAAAAAATATTCACAGTCGTATTTCATGCATATTTTGAGGAACTGAAGCTCTACGGTTACTTTCACAGTGAGCGTTTAAAGGTCGACGGTGTGAAAAACCCCTTTGAATATTGACATTTACAGTTTTAAAAGCAAATTATGACAATGTGGTTAAGGTTCATAAAAACTAATGTTGAAGGGATTTCAGCATTTCTTTTACTTCGTTTGTTTTGTGCTTGTCGTACAAATGCAATTTCGCGCTTGTTGGTGTCGCTTTACGATAAAGCCACTCGCTGAAAATATTCATAAATGGAAAATGATGCGATTATTAATTGGGTTGTAAATGCTTTATAAATCAGTGATGCATTAATTCAGGCTCATGTTAGTCCAGATCATTTATCTATTCTGGTGACTCTTACATCTTAGTCAGTAGCTTCATTTGTCTATATCCTTTATCAGTTAAACCAGAATTTCTTATTATTTTTTATTTAATCATTATTTATAATTTGTTAAAAGGATCCTTATTCTGGGATGCAAATCTGAGAAGAAAATCAGTTTTAAATGCACTATTCAGCTACTCATATTCTGCTGAAAGTAGGTTTACAATAATGTAATAAGAAAATATAATGAACATAGTGGTTTATCATATGACAAATAAAGCAAAAAGTCTTATAATAAGCCTCAGCCTAACATTTAATATTTGGACATTATGTCTTGTTTTGTTTTTTTAAGCTCTACTGACTGTTTGGCAGTGATTGAAAGTCAGCTATGAAGCAGTTAATACAGATTTGATTATCTTTTACAGACTAAAAACTATTTTTGTTGCAACTTCCAAATGAATTTTTCTCTATATTTAACCTTTTCTAAGTGATTTATCACCATTTATTACAATATTATTCTCTGCATTTAGCATTTTTTAGGGCAAAATTCCTTTTTTTTCTAGATTGAAGGGTTTGTCTCCTTTCTGTACCCACCTGACACACTTTCATAGACTTACTCCGAAATAGTTGAATTTTTGATTCCAATAAGGATCTGTCTTATGATGCCATATATTAATATTCTACAACCATCTAAAACTCCAGATGCTGTTACAGCAGCAGCTGAACTCACCCCTAATGCCATCACCTTCCCCCAGTCTCTCTCTCTCTCTCTCTCTCTCTCTCTCTCTCTCTCTCTCTCTCTGTCTCTCTATCTCTCTCTAT
>JAPTYQ010000009.1:4998548-5023793 GCA_029814465.1 Ostorhinchus cyanosoma
CAGAATTGTGACGTTTGTCGCATTTCAATGACGTAAAGGTCAGATAAATGTGATCTGGCTGCTCAGACTGAAGTCGCATTGCAAAATACATCAGATTTAGGACCACATATGAAGGTGGCCTGGGACAGATTTGAAAAAATTGGATTTGTGCTGTTCAAACTGTCTTTAACAGATCAGATACAGGTCACATATGCGCAAAAAAATCTGATTTGGACCACATTTGCCTGCAGTCTGAACGTAGCCTAAGTCCCCCATAGACACAGTTTTACAAATGGATGCTGGACTCCAAAATGGCAGCCCTTCTTTGCACCTGAAAGTCACTCACTGGTGCATATGTTATGAAGTCCCTCTGGGTCTGGGTTTACTTAAGTGTTCTGGTGTCTTCTGTACTGGTAAAGCAGCGTTTAACTCCCACTTGGATCAATGACTATTGTAAAGACGACAGATGTCTGACTTTAGTGAAGTTGTATCTTTCCATTCAGCAGTTTTGCAGACATCTCTTTTAAGTCAGTAAGTAAGTAAAATTTATTTATATATCACTTATCAGAGAGATACTTCACAAAGTGCTTTACAGATTAAAAAGGATAAAACAGCTGTACACACACATACACAAAAAACAAAAAATACAGAATGCGTTACAGATTAAAGGACAGCTAAACAGAAGAGTACAAAGTACGGGCATGAAAAATGACATTCCAAAAATACCCACTAAAATCAAGAAATACCCATAAAAGCAATAGAATAAAGGTGTGTCTTAAGATGCCTCTTAAAAATGTCCACTGAAGCTGCTGCTCGTAGCTCAGGAGGTAGGATATTCCACCATCTGGGGGCCGCTGCTAAAAAGGCTCTATCCCCTTTGGTTTTATCATTGTGGTCAGTGGGGAAAAAGCTTTTTGGGACCGTGACCATGTCCACTGGGGGAAAAGAGGAAAAGGTTGAGGATCAGTACTGTATTCAGTACTCGGTGCATCCATGCAGTACCCAGGTGGTGTGGGCAGACTGAAGGCTAAAGTGACATCTATCCACTCCAGAATGCACAAAGTACTATTATAAGGTAATACAGGGAAAAAAAAGTAGCGATCTGTCTGTGTGGGTTCTCATTTGTCCAGGTCATCATTCTTCTTGGTAGTTCATCTTGGTTTAATTGGACTGGTTTAGCTCTTCAAAAGAACTGAACCAGTCCAGCTGAACCAAGCAGGCGTGGCTGTCTGGTTAGCATGTTAACTTCAGTTCACTTCTCTGCATTGCAAGAAGTAAAAAACACACAGTGGCATTTACCTTCATCATATTGTTTTTTATATCCATTATGACATTCCAGATGAGGTGGATATATTTGTGTGAGCTAACAGATCTATTTGCCACCAGACTCTTATAGTTTCATGTCCGTCACTACCTCAGAGTTTGTTGGTTTAAATCTGAATTAACATACATTTGTGCGGCCGACACACACCAACACAAAAATGACCACAGAAGACGGTACTCCTGTTCTCTGTGAAGTAAAGTGAATGAATCAAAGTGTTTTTGTCTCATGAATCTGGCGGCTTCAGCTCTCATTGGACAGGGTTCTCTGATGTCACAGAGGTAAAGTGGTTCAAATATTCTATTCAAACTGACTTTGGACACCAAGACCACAAGTGTCTGTTAACATGCTGCCTCCTCAGACTCTTGAATATGTGTCTTCTAAAGGATACGTTTGTAACTAAAAATACTACAAGTTGCCCCTTTAATACTTATGGGACGCTCTTCTTTTATCACAGTTCAGCTTTAAATTTTTATGCGCATAAATTTCATACCTAGAGATATCTTGCCTAGTGCAGCTTTACCGTAATTACATTTTGATTTTCACACCTAAAACCTAAAAGAAATGTCAGCTTTTTTTTATACCCTCTGATAAAACCAATAACCCAACTTTAATTCTGATTTCACAGCTCTGTATAACTGTCCAACATCTTACCTCTCTGTTTTTATTGAACGAGCAAACAGGCATGTGAGATAAGCAGTTTTGATGGCAACCGCGAACTCAGAGTTATTATGCCAAACTGAGATGAAACACGGCTGCGTGGTCCAGATGCTCGGACCGTGGGGTTCCTGGCTGAGTCATGGAGCTCCAAGGACTCCACACAGGGGCTCTGTCTGCAAAAACCTTCCCCTACTCACTTCTCAACAACACACAGTGCTTCTCAGAGCAGATTCATGGAAAGACACAAGGCTTATTACAGAGACAAACATGACATTCCATCATTAGCATTCTGACTTTCAGCAGCCTTTGGATTTGAATTTCTTTAAAGGTATTTTTAATGTTTAGCTTTAACAGTAAAAGTTGGATGGTGTCTAAGTAACACCAGGGAACATGTATGATGGTACCACAGTGAGGACTGGAGCCCACGCTGGTGCTGCTGCTCTGTATGTGCACCAACAAACTGAGCCACCAGATGCCCAACACATTCAAACTCAGAGCTTTGGAATTAATTATGCCGTTTGTTTGGCACCGAGTATCAGGGAGCATACAAATGGAGAACTTAAGAACCTTGGATCTCACAGATGCTCGTGCATTGAGCTTTCTAAATTAGGCTTTAAATAGTCTGAAGTAAACAGGGGGCCAACAACAATGGCATTTGTGGCCTGATTGAAATGACTCAGCCCCCACTTACCGAAACGTAGCTCTGCAATCACCACAGTGCTCTGTCCTCCCATGGGGGGTGGGGGAGTGGGGGGGGTGTCAAATATAGCCTGGGTTTTGTGTTCATGATTAGGAAGTGTAGCTGTTGACGGCAACATCACCACCATTGTTTGTCCCTCGTCTTGCCGACACATGTGCATTGTGTCATTTTGTCTCTTTCTACATTTCAGTGGATTACTTTTTCCTGTAGTGCGACCACGTTCTGCTACTATCCTTTTCCTTTTTCTTCTTTCTTTTGTCATGCTGTCTCTGTATTCATGTCCAGGTTTGAGAGTAATTTATCTACAGTAACAGCTCCAACTCCCGCCTTGTCATGCTTCCTTGTCATCTTCTTTCTCCTCCTGCAGGCTGACCTGCTGTTGTCTGATATTCCACATGTCGTCTCTGGCTGTGTATATTGCAACAATTTTTTTTCCTGTGCTGTTTGTTGTCTTTTCTGCTCACATTTCATCTGCTCTCTGTTAACCTTTGTACATAACTCTGTTTCTTAGAAGCACTTCATACAGATGTACAGCAGGTTTGGACCTGGTTTGACCCTGATTTCGTGTTCACGCAGGACAACAGCCGGAGGGTGGACAATGTGCTCAAACTGTGGATCATCGAGGCCCGCGAGCTTCCAGCCAAGAAACGCTACTACTGCGAACTTTGTCTGGACGACATGCTGTATGCACGCACCACCAGCAAGCCCCGAACCGACACCGTTTTTTGGGGCGAGCACTTTGAATTCAACAACCTACCAGCTGTCCGCAACCTACGCCTTCATCTGTACAAAGAGACGGACAAGAAGAGACGCAAGGTGAAGCAAAAAAAAAAAAATCCTCACAGGATCAATGTCAAATTTTACATTTCACTTTCTGATAAAATAAAGAACCATATCATCCTACATGACAGCTACAGATGAAGTATGACTTTGTCTTAATATTTCTTATGGAATGGAAGCCCATTTATGCCACTGTCACGACAACACGGAGATAGTTTAGGTGGAATTTTAAAGCATTGACTAGTGACATTTCTGTATTGACACGCTGACACACTCTCACGAAAGCATATTATTTGAGATAGTAACTAATTATGTTTGTTTGGACACTTTCCACATTATTTGAGATATTTTCATATTAAATAGAATTAGTAGAGTTTGCATGTTCTCTCTTTCTGTGTGGGTTCTCTCCAGGTACTCTGGTTTCCTCCCACCATCCAAAGACATGCACTGATAGGTTAATTGGTTCATCTAAATTGCCCATAGGTGTGAATGTGAGAGTGGCTGTTTGTCTCTATATGTTCAGCTCTGCGATGAACTGGTGACATGTCCAGGGTGAACCCTGCCTTCGCCCATAAGTAGCCGGGATAGGCTCCAGCGACCCCTGCGATCTTAGTGAGGATAAAGCAGGTTCAGAAAATGAATGAATGAATGAATGAATAAACAGAATTAAAACACATTATTTTAAAATGTATTAAATAATAATAATAATAGAATGTATTATTTTCTAGCTCATCTTATAATTCAGAGGTTCTTCCATCAAAAAACTGAAAATAATGCAGTAATATTTAATGTAATGTATATTGCATAAAGCCAAACTTGACTCCACAGCATAAATTATGTATGGAACACATGTTTCCTCCCAGAGAGATTATTATTCTCTTCAAAATGGTTGCAAAGCATGAGCATGTCCAAAAAAAAACCTCTAGACTTAAACTTTCAGTGTCCCCTTCACAAAAAGTCTAGTCTTTATAAACAAGAACAAAAAAAACCAAAAGAAACAGAAAATCCTTAATAATTACGTGAGGTATTGACTCTTCACAGTCATTGTTATTCAGACACATGTTAATGAGCTCCCTCCAGATACTTATGACCTTTTTATTTAGTGTAGCAGGAAAGTTCATACCATTTTGGCCTCTTTTGCTTGTGCAAAAACAACTCTTCTTGTGTGAAAAAACACTCTGGGATTCATTGTTAGTCTTGCTACTCATCATTTATTCACCACTCAATCTTTTACGTGAATTTTTTTTTGACACTGCAGATTTTCAGAATGTTTTTGGAAAATATGGAGCAGTTTAGTAAGTAAGAAAACTTTTGGTCTGTACTCAACACAAACTAAATCTGTTTGTCCCTTCAAGGAAAAGAGCACATACTTAGGCCTGGTCAGCATCCCCATCTCCAGCATCACCGGGCGCCAGTTTGTGGAGCAGTGGTACCCAGTCATCCAGCCCAGCGTCCTCACCAAGGGGGCCGGTGTGGGAGGGGGGAAGATCATCAACGCATCCCTACGCCTCAAATCCCGCTTTCAGACCATGAACATCCTCCCCATGGAGCTCTACAAGGAGTTTGCGGAGTACGTCACCAATAACTACCGCACCCTGTGTGCTGTTCTGGAGCCAGTTCTGAGCGTTAAGAGTAAAGAGGAGGTGGCCTGTGCACTGGTGCACATCCTGCAGAGCACGGGGAAGGCCAAGGTACGAGAACATCTAATAACTACAAATCACACTGATCCAGCCAAGACCGTACACCTGCCTGATCTGTAAACACTGTTAAAGTGACGCACTCACTTCAGAGTCAGAATCAGACTTTATTTGTCATTGCACAGCAGTACAACGAGATTAAAATCTAACCTTAAAGTGCAACCACATAAAACAATAAACAGTAACAATAGACAATACAGCAACAATAAACAATTTGAGCAAAGTGACGGTGCAAGTGTGTGATGGTGACTAAATAGAAAAAAATAGAACTCTGTATGTAATGAGTAAAATCAGTTCATATTTGTATTCAGTGTTGTGGGCTTTGGGATAGAAACTGTTTTTTAGTCTGTTGGTCTGTTTGCTTCCTTTTGTCCAGGATTTCCTGTCAGACATGGCCATGTGTGAGGTAGACAGATTCATCGACCGAGAACACCTTATCTTCAGAGAGAACACTCTGGCCACCAAAGCCATAGAAGAGTACCTCAAACTGATAGGACATAAGTACCTCAAGGACGCTATAGGTGAGTGGTGTCTGTGTAGTCGTCCCACCAATGACCAGGTCAAATTCAGCACATGGACTTTTGGTCTCACACAGTGTTTCATTAAAGAACATACCACTCTGCTTCAGTACGCTTCACATTTCTGTCCTAAGAAATATCATTTGTCCCCTATTTCTTATTTCCATTGACCAAAAGGTCAAGAGAACTGAAAACTCAGAAAACATTTTTTGGCCAAAACATAAGAATTTATGTCACTGGTGAAGAAAATTTCACACAAAGATATAATTTTTTTAAAATAACATTGTAAAACAGTTGTACAGTTCCCACTTCCCAAAAATGTTTTATTAAAATGTCTGTCACTAATTGTAGGCTGTTATTGGATGTGTTATTTACTGATCAATGTTTTATAAAAAAAAAAATTATATATCTCAACTGCAAAAAAAAAAAGTCCTCTAACTATATATTTCTACATATATGCACACTTACTCAAATACCAGATTAATAGGCTCCCAAACTTTCTCAGTACTTGTTGGAATTACATCTGCCAAACTGCAGACTTTTGTGAATATAAATATACTCAGTACATACTAATAGTGTCTGCGGTTGTTTGTGCACTGATTCTGTCAGAACAAACCAAAGACATTCAGCCACAAATCAACAACCTCCCTTCACTCTACCTGAGACAGCGCCCTGAGATACCACAACCACTAAAACTGCTGCCCTCTTGTGTGCAGTTGTATTATTTATTACACAAAAACACATCTTGCAGCCGTGAAATGAAAATAAACTGTATTGAATGAGCCGACAGTGGAGACTGAAAAACCTGCATAAACCAACAATGATTCAAGGACATTGAACGCATCTGAATAAACCTATAGTTGATATATGACGTAAATGACAGGAACACAGAACACTGTTTATTTATAGAAAGTCCTTGCTCCTGGTTTAGCTTTTATAAAACAACACTAATACACACATCGAAGGCCCTTTTCACATCCAGAAGTCTTTTCCAAGGCCTTCTGCCTGCTTTGGTTAGTTTTGGTTTGCTCTGGGTCTTTTCTGATTGGTGTGTAGCCTAATTTATAAATAAAGAAAACTGATTGAACTGATTAATTTTGCTGCCATTATACTATTTACTGCCATCAAATGCATCAATATTATTTAGTATCGGTTCTTTAATGACTAGTAGTGTCTAGTTTGAACTCCCTGGAATTGGTCCGAACCATTTCAAAAGGTGTTTTCACCCAAACCAGACTATTATACAGGTTAATCTGGGTCACTTTTTTTTGGTTTTGTTTTTTTTTTCTTTTTTTTTTTTGAGGGGGGGGTTGGACTATGGTCTGTGGGAAATTTTGTGAAGATTTCAGACTCAATGTGCTTGGTATTAAAAGTGTCACTTTTCACTACAGCTATTGCCATCTTAAACAGATTTGTACCCAACAGTACAAACACAAATACATACAGCCACTACTATAGTTTTAGTAAGATTTGTTGATGTTCTTCAGGAGTCGGTACCAAATATCCAGAGCTGCATGTGAGTTAAATCATCAGCAGCTATTGAACTGAACTCCTGGAGGGTTTGAGTTGCCTTTCAGTACAGTTCCATTTAAAGATCAGTCTGTTTATTAAGGACACTCAGATCATTTCCACTTTTCTGTTGTTTCTAATGGACTTGCTTCTGTTTTTAGGGGAGTTCATAAGGGCCTTGTATGAATCTGAAGAAAACTGCGAAGTCGACCCAATGAGGACCCCACCCTCTGTACTCCCAGACCACCAAGCCAATCTCAGAATGTGCTGTGAACTGGCTCTCTGCAAGATCGTAAACTCCCATTGGTGAGTAAAACCACCTGAATGTTTGTACAGTTTGCTGAGTGTTGTGCTGTGGTGTAGTTACTGTACATGAGCCGTCACCGGTGAATGACGTCTGCCTCGTTTTTGATCCTCACAGTGTGTTTCCCCGAGAGCTGAAGGAAGTGTTTGCCTCCTGGAGAGTTCGCTGTGCTGAGAGGGGTCGGGAGGACATCGCCGACCGCCTCATCAGTGGTTCCCTCTTCCTGCGTTTTCTATGCCCGGCCATAATGTCACCATCGCTCTTCAACCTCACGCAGGAATATCCAGACGAACAGACATCACGCACACTCACCCTCATCGCTAAAGTAGTGCAGAACCTGGCCAACTTCTCCAAGTCAGTAGTATTTTCATTCCTTTTTGTACATCTGTGCTTTATCATCAGCAGCAACTTTTACGCATAAGGACTGAAATCATTTAGCATGGATAGAGAACAGTGAGAGAAAGCATCAAATCAGCCCCAGTGGTCAGTTCAGTCAAACATGCTAATAGAAACTGAATTGCTTTTGAATTATGCTAATGACCTAAGTAGTACTTTAATTGAGAACTGTAGTTATTAAAGCAAGAGCTGAGCTAAAATACAAATTAATACAATAAAAGAGATTGTCATCTACATACAGATAAAATTCACCGTCTGTAATATCGATATATTATAAAAGCCTATGAAGCTAATTTCCTGACCAAGAGTAAAGGAATGAAACAAAAAACCTGATTTTCAAATGCTCTGTACTTCATGAACAGCATGTGGTTTACAAATGGCAAACACAGTTAAAAACGAAACCCTTTGGCTACACTGAAAACATAAAACATGCATGTGTTTGTGTTGCAGATGCACGTACGCGCTCAGTCACAGACAAAAACCAAATGGTTGTTGAGGATTGTAGCAACTTCTAATACATCACACAACAAAATGGATTAGATTGTTGAATGTATTAGTAAAGCAAAAGGGGCGTTTGTAAAATATGATTTGTTGTTTGTTCATTTTTTTCATTTAATGAAATTGGCTACAAGAAGTGTTCAGTCTAAACTAAAAACACTCCAACACTTGCAGAAATAATAACTGAAGCTGTGTATTTTCCTTATGTGTTGCTAGCTTGCATCTGTTACCTTTTTTTGCTGCTGCGATCTCTTCTTTGGCATTTCCCACTGAAATCCTACCCGTTTCCTCCCCCCCTTCCTTCCTTCCTTCCTTCCTTCCTTCCTCCTTGGCTTAATTACCCTCCTGCAGGTTCGGCAATAAAGAGGAGTACATGTGTTTCATGAATGAGTTTCTGGAGATGGAGTGGGGCTCCATGCAGCAGTTTTTGTACGAGATCTCCAACCTGGACAGTGTCAGCAATGCAGGGGGCTTTGAGGGATACATCGACCTGGGGAGGGAGCTGTCCATACTGCACAGCCTCCTGTGGGAGGTCATAGCTCAGCTCAGCAAGGTGAACCCAAACATGACACAAATTCAAGCACACAGTAAAAATGTATGAAACACAAGTGCCCCTTTTCCACTGCACCTTTCCAGCATGACTCAGCTCGACTCTATACAGTTTTAGCACTTTTCCACTGGGGGCTGTACCTGCTAACTGTACTTTATTTTCGTACCACCTCCAGTGAGGTTTTATCCGGGCTAACACAGCACTGAAATTTCCCTGCCGGCCACTGATTGGTCAGAGGGAGTGTCGTCACACGTGCTGGTCTTCAGCTTCAAACTTCCGAAAGGCTTTCATAACTCTCCTTTGCTTTTCAGGCGGGTTTCGTCCCACCACTTGGATCCATTTCCGGCTCTTTCTTTTCAGCTTTTCTGTGAAAAAAGCCACAGACCGAACAACAAGTACAGGATCACCTCAATGTCATCCACTCACTGTTTACTATACTGAGTGAGAGTTATGTCGCCTAAAAATGACATCACTACAGTTTTGACTCCACTGACCACACCCATCTCATTCACGAGGTGATACCAATTGCAGTGGAAAAGCAACGACCCTGTGCCAAACCATTAGAGTCGAGTCGAGTTGAGCCGAGCTGGTACCATGCAGTGGAAAAGTGGCAAAAGTGAACGAGACACATGTGTGAGACTGTTGTATTACTGAAGGATACCTTCATAAGATCATTCATAAACATTTACAGGACCTACTGCAGTGAGAATGGTAACCACTGCACTACCAAACATTTACATATTTTATTAATTTAATTCAACTCCATCCAGGTTGTCTGTATCTATTAATAAAAACCATTTTGGAAAGGTCACACAAGTATGTAACTAAAACAGATTCAGCATTAAGCTTTTCTGAGTAGTAATGGTTTGACCCTCAGCATCAACACTTTAATGGTATTAACAGTGACTTGTGAGTTTCACAGTGAGTTTCATGATCCCAAACATCTTTGTGCTCCCTTTTCATCATGAATGGGTGTTAAATTGGTCCAAGCTGTTTTAATTCAGTGCCTTATTTTCCTTTCATTGTACTCCAGCCTGAGAAAACACTCTCCCATTCAGTCACTACTCACATGAGACCAACTTTATGTGTACACCGATGGCGGAAGGCTAAATCAGAATCATAGAGTTAACGTTAGCCCTGATACCCCGATTAATGTTAATAATAGAAATTTTAAAGTTTAGCTTTTCACTCATGAGGCAGAAAAGCACAATCTGCTCTCCAAACCTGTTCAAATAACTAAAATCATTTCAATCATATTTGGTGAAACTGCAGTTGAGTACGTTCAGTAACATCAGGGTTTATTGACCTATTGTTTGGGGGCCATTATTCTCTCTCTAATTTAATATTTTGATTATATGGGTTTAGAGATTTTTACTGTAGTTTTACTCATCTCTGGAATAGTGATGGGGACACAGTGTTATTGTTTCTGTCTAGAGCTTAAGGTGGTTCATTTATTCATACAGTATGAGATTGAATATAATCTATTTTGAAGCAAAAAAGACTTCTAGTGGTTATAAATTAATTTCCCTTCTTTATGATTTGATCTTTCATTCAGTTATTATCATAATTATCTGATCGTTCTTCACTGTGTTGGGCTTGAATTTCATTTCTTATCTTCAGCTTTCAAAGCTTTCCAGACTGTTCAACTTCTGTACATCCAGTGATATTTATTAGCTGGTTGTACATTTATACTGTCAGCATGTGACACAAATCCAGAAACTCGTTAATTAATGACCTACAGTTTCTTCCATTGTGATAAAGTCAAAAGTTCCATAATAAGTGAGTTGACATTGAATATTTTGCAGTTGTTTGAGTAAGTGTGATGACTCCCTGAAGGTAACTATTGTTTTGTTACTGTGCAGCCAAACTAAACCCAACCAGACTGGCTTTATTTCTGTGTGAACAATTATTTCCCAAAAATATGCCATTGTCCTGCTGCCTGAAAGTTTTTGCTAAATGAACCTGCAAGTTGTTAATTATTCAAACTGTCACAAATCACAAGCAGCAGGTGGGTGGAGGTAGATATGAGGCATTTCAATGAAACTCTCAAATCATAAAACAAAACTTGCTCTTTTTCATTCAACTACAGGATGCAATCATCAAACTGGGTCCTTTGCCTCGCCTCCTGAATGACATCAGCATGGCCTTGCGTAACCCCCACCTCCAGAGGCAGCCCAGCCACCAGGCCGACCGGGTCCAGGACAGACAGACGGACAGGCTGCTGTCCAGGCCCAGCTTCAACAGAGGCATTTCCTCCGAGTTTCAGAATCTCATGATGAGGGATCTCAACAGGTAGGCCAAGTCTGGGCTTTATTCACAGTAGGTCTAGTGGTGGCCCTCACCCTCATCACACTGAACCATGGTCCAGTTCATTAAGTCTTTTTTGGATGGTTTGACTTTCTGACCTATTATGGGAACTTATGGCATGAAGGACATTAAAGCATCAAAGCAAAGAATAATGGTCACAAGAAGGAAAAATGAACCAAAGTAGCACAGGAGTGAAAGAGCAGATTAAGTACAAACTATACAAAAGTCAAGTTACTTATTTTACCTTTTGGGAATGTTTTCATTCTTGACATGACATGGACATTACGTCTAAATCTTGTTATTAATTTCTCTCCATTTGCACTGAAAAGGTGACCAGCCAAACTGACAGAAGGTGTCTTTGTTTCAGGTGTCACAGCCCTAAACCAGTATCACATTCAGGGAAGTACAGTTTGTGTCGATGAAGAAAACAGGATGTAGTTCCGTCATACATGGAGAACCAGAACCAACTGCATGAAATGTAGACAATGTTTGGACATTGGTTCCAATAACTGTCAGATGTGAAAAGGCTAGAAAATGTACACACTGGATGATTCAATATTGATTAGACTTCCTGTTCTTGTATAATTGGCCTGAGTATCAGTGGCTGTAGTGAAAATAATGGACATATAGTGTTAAAATAACTCCTCATTTCACGTATCCATTTTACTGCTGTTCTCCAGCTCTATAGATATCACTCGCTTGCCTTCCCCCACCTCTACTGGAGGGGTTATACCATCCCGCTCCCAGATGAGTTTCCAGGACCGTGACCACCCTCATCGAGCATCTTCCAAAGACATGTTTTACGTATCGCGGCCTCCCCTGGCCCGGTCCAGCCCCGCCTACTGCACGAGCAGCTCAGACATCACGGAACCAGACCCGAAGGTGAGTCCTATCATACTGACGTGGGGAATCATCATCCCATTCACTAGGTTTTCCTTGATCCAAACCAGGTTAGTATGACGTGCATGTTAGTCATACTGAAAAGAATCTGCCATCATTTTACCCAACCTGTAGTTTATCATGACATCTGTTTTTTTTCCACTGATTCACCACGCAACTCATCCTAGCGGTATTTCCTGGGAAATACTTTGAGGCATTCCGATATCCAGGCCTCGCGGTAAAAACACCCGCACCACCCTCACCCATATCATCCGTGGCCACCTAACATAATATAACAAAGGGCCCAGAAGCCCCTTATATCCCTCTTATTAAGGTGATCAGTGTCAATAAAAGCGTATCTATGATGGACCTCCAGGATTCCCGAATGAACAGCGTGTCTAACCTGCAGTCGGTGGACATGCTCAACTCCTCCCAGGCCTCCATCGCCGGTATGGGCAGTTTCGGAGGGCTGAGCAGCGGAGGCGGTGGCGGCCTGGGGTCGGGCCTGAGCAGCCAGCGGTGGGCCGGTGGGAGGTTGTCAGCTGGCTCTGGCGGCTCCAGTATGTCCGGCGGCCTCCGGCTGAGCCAGCTGAGCCAGATGGGCACCACCACCGACTCGCTGTCCCAGCAGCAGCAACAGCAGGCCGCCGCCATGCGCTACCCGCTTTCCTTCCAGAATCCCCTGTTTCATCTGGCGACTGCTGATGGACCTCAACAACCACAGCTCCATCACCAGCACAGCCGGGCTCAGCCCCCAGCACCCCTGCTCCTGGCCCCAGAGCCTGAACCTTCTCACCAGACCTACATCCCACAGTTCGCCCACGGGGGGTTTTCTCGCAGTGAGGACCTGTCCACCCTCAGGACCAGGGACACCCACCTGGGTCAACCCAGCATCATCCATTCACACAGCTACAGCGATGACTACAGCAGGGCTGATTATGGACGGAGGCAGATGTCCATACATGTGCAGGTATTATTTGCAACTCCATCTGAAAGGTGTGGTTCATATTTACTGAAGTGCAGTTAGTTGTGGTATGAGGTCTTCAGCCAGTCAGTGTTTGACCTGCAGCAGACACACAGGACGGCCCAGTACAACATGGAACCAAAGTAATGCACTGCTGTGGAAGGACCACCGCTATTCTAGCCACTTAACTGATAAAGACCCAAACAACTGCTGTAGACCAAAGCCATCTACTGACCTAATGTGTCTAATACCCATTGATCCACTTATCCAGTCAATTCATGTAAATACTTGGTGTAAAATACAGTTTGTCATCTTTTCATGGTCATCAGATATGACCCATTTGGACGTTCAGAGACTCTGTAGTTACCGTGGAAACACTATCATCTTCTACAACATTGATTCACCGGTAATGGATGGACACACAGGGTTTATGTTCAGTTAATGCGAGATTTACAAAAAAAGTAAGTTTTTGTTCAGTTTAGTCTTTTTTGATAAAATAACCTTTGAATTTACTCTGAGCTTTAATAAACATCTACATGATCAGTGAAAGAAATATAGGAAACTACCTGATTTACAGTGAAAAAATGCCAAATAAAGAGGATAATATTACAATAAATGGTAATAAATCACTTAAGAAAGGTTAATTATACAGAACAATTCATTTGGGAACTGACACAAAAGTAGCTCTGCGTCTTTATGGGTTAAAAAGGCAAACCTAAGAAAATCAATGCTAATGTTCACTTTCGAAAATTACTGTTCCCTACAATTCAATAGGCCTTTCTTTAGGTACATTTTCTTTAAGTACTTGTTCGTGTTGTATGTATGACCTTGTCCATAGCGGTGCATCACATCAGTTCCGTCTCACTACCATGATCCACAATATTGAATAATTACAATAGATAGGTGACTCATAAAACCACACAATGTAGTTTACACTTACAGTAAGATTTCTCATTTTTGTATCCACTATTTCAAGCCTCAGGATTCCAAACCAAATTTGTGTCAATATAATAAATATATCAAACTAAAATAATAATTTGAGAAACAACAAAAACTCAGTGAAGCAACCAAAAAATCTCAAAAGTAAAACTTTTTGTGTAGTTGTGTGTTAGTTACTTTGAAATGCTTTTTTGTTTGATATTAAACAGTTTGTTTGATTTTAGTGTTAAATCAGAATTCATACAGGATGGGTGAAGCTGTATTCATTGCTGAGATCCTGAAAGTGTTTTTCTTTGTCTGTGCCTTAATTTGCTATTCGACAAAAGGGAAGATGTGACAGCAGTGTTATCAAATAAATTCTTCTAGTTAGATGCATCATAGGGACGTTGCAGTTGCTTTGTATTTGAAGGCACATTTCCACAGTGTCACACAGAACCAGCCCATTCCATGTCACACTGTGGACCAGTCTGATAAAACACAACAATAACAGGTTGATTTCACACCAGTCACTGATGCCTCATTTCAAAGCAGCTCCAGTAACAAATGGGCTCATTTAATACTGTTGGCTGGTTGGCATCAGAACTTAGGCTTTGTTTATCATTATGGGATATGTCATCTAGTAAAACTTAGAATAACTAAAACACAAAGAGGTTATTCAATTAATCCATTCACTAACAGTTAATCCCCAATTTGCTAATGTGTCTAGTAATCATTTTGTAATTTGATTTGAATGTGCTTATGTAAAGTTTTTGTTCAAGTCTGTTTTTGTGCTGGGAGTCATTTGTTGACTGTCATTAGTCCTTTTACTAAAGTAATGTTGGGCTGGGTTACCTACATCCATAATTACAGCCACACAACACTGAGCCTGTTTATGTGTATAGAAAAAATACGATCATTATTTAATTTCTGGAGTTTTCAAGTGATTATTCAAGTGATCATGTAAACTGTGATAAAAATGTGATATGTTTTAGCTGATTCTGAGAAATTGGAATAACACACTTTTACATCTACGTATGTGTAAAAAAATGGTACAAACCAAAACTGACGCAGTCTCAATATGAGTGGAAGACAAAAGACAACAAACATCATGTTCAGCAGTGGACGACTCTGAAAGAAATACAATAACGGACTGAAACAAGTAAACCAGGGTTGTTCAATTACCACATTTCCAAAGTGCATGTAAACATGTCAGATGTGATTATTATAATTACAGTATGTGATTACTCCGAGGTATCAGGCTCACTGAATCCTTTGTCCCAACACTCACACCTCAACCTGTAACACTATCAGCTATGTCAGTGTTACAACAGACTCTAACACAGACGTTGCATAATCAGGCATGAATCTTAAAACCTTTAATAGTTTAGGAAAACAACATTATCATTATTTAAAACAGTGATGAGTAATTGTTAACAAATGTATATTCATTAGCATATGGGTAAACTATGAAATAATGTCAAATTAATGCCCATGTAAACATGAACCTGATTAGTAAAGGACTACGTACTAGACACATTAGTTAACAAGTACTTACTGTTCATCACTACATTAACTGATGTTAAGTACTGCACCTCTTTTACTAAGGGTTACTTCTTATCTGATAAAATGTAATAACAGAATAGCTCATTCCAGCCAAAGCAAAAATTACAGCTAATTGTGCTTAACTTGTTCTGTTTTTAAGGATAACCTCCAACAACAACAACAAATGATGGGGATGACGTCCCAGACAGGAACCTCCCACTCCTCCCTGGCCACCACACCCCCCTCCACAGTCCAGCCTATGCGCCAGAGTTCTGTTGCTCCGCCTCCCACCCAGCGTGTCAAATCACAGACATCCCATCAGCTGTCCGTCAGTGCGGCCGCTGCACCTGCCGCTCCCGCAAAAACACGACCGCAGAGCGGGAATCTGCTCCAGTCGCCAGAGTCGGGCTATGGCGGCAGGCAACACGGGCCTCGGCAGCTGTCCGTTAAAGACAACACCGCCCCCGGCCTGCCCCACCAGCAGAGCTCTGTCCGGGACAGTGGGAGTCCACAGGGAACCGCCAGTCAGAGCGCCCAACAGTCACCACAGCAGGCCCAGCCCCAGCAACAGCACCTGCTGAAGCCCACCATGAGCAAACAGGTAACATCTGTTCACTGAGATCCTCTATTAACCAGCACCTGCATTCAAAGCTGTTCCTCAGATGTGATGGGGTTTGTAATTATGTGACTGGTCAACACATGGTAACATGACTTCAATACTGTCAAGATTAAGCCCCCACCAACAAATCAGTTCAGATAAGTGGTCCTGACAGATACCAGGCAGTGGTTAGATGATCTTACTCTGGTGGGAATCTGGACAAAGTTAAAAGCAGGTGTCATTTGTTGTACAAAGAGTCTGTTAGTCCTTTGAGATAAAGCTGGAGGAAGAACCTGAAGTCACACAGAATGTGGTGATGCAGTCAAATAATTTACATTACAAAGAACTTTAATAATCTTGTTAAAAATATGTTACTGCCAAACAATAAATTCTGAGCAAAAGGATGGTGTCAAGTTGAACATAGATTTGCAGAGACAGTGAAGCAGTCGGCACACAGTGACTTAACATTATGGTGGAACTCAACTAAACCATCATCCCAGAAACAGGATCTATGTGTCTGAACTGAATCAGTCTCAGACTGACACCAGAGGAACTAATGGATCTATGTACAGCATCAGACCACTCATTATTCAACTCCACTGACAGATCCTACTCACATTTATCCAAGCTTTGGACACAGAGCCATTATCCATGGACATACTGTTAATGGACATGTTTAGGGATTCATTGTGAGAATTAGTTTTTAATATAAATTTGTTAGTATTAGTTTTAGCAGTAACGTTATCCCTAATCCTATCTCAGTGTTACTGAACATTCTTTATGTATTCAAGAACTCATGTTCTCATATTCAGTCTACTGGATTTCCTTCTCCAGGGCTCCCAGACTCCATCCACCCTCAACCCCCCAACCCCAGCCAATGAGCGCACAGTGGCCTGGGTCTCCAACATGCCTCATCTGTCAGCTGACATAGAAACCTCACGGATCGACCGTGAAGACTTCAAACTTAAGGAATACTCCAAGAGCATGGATGAGTCACGCATGGACAGGGTAGGTCATCCTTTTACGTCTAAGAACTGCCTTAAAACCTCTAAACATCAACCAGGTATCAACCTGTCACCCACTGTAGCGCTGAGGTTCCATATAAGCAACGTTTGAACGAATGTAGTCAAGGCTGTGTTAGCCACATGCTTTAACACAACAACTAGAAGATATCACCTTTCAAATGAAGACACTGGCAATAATGGTCTTCTACTAATACTGTTAGAAGCCTCCAACTCCAGTGTTAAGGTCCTGAAATGTAGAGGTGAAAGTTGGGGTTCCATGAAAATGGTGGATTTAATAATGAAGCTGATAATGCAGGCAGTGTCTTGTTCAATAAAGAACGATCATTATTTTCACTGTTGGTGGTTTGTTGGTAAATTCATGAGGACGTCTAACTACTTTCCACATCTGCTCACCTCTGTAGCTGCTAATCTGTTATGATCAGGGTGTGAGTCAGTAATCCATGATAAAACTGTGTATTTGTCTTTGAACGTGGCGTCTCCGTCCTCAGGTCCGGGAGTACGAGGAGGAGATCAACTCCCTGAAGGAGCGCCTCGTGATGTCCCACAAAAAGCTGGAGGAGTACGAGAGGAGGCTCCTGACGCAGGAGCAGCAGACCAATAAGATCCTCCTCCAGTACCAGAATCGACTGGAGGACAGTGAGAGGAGGCTACGACAACAGCAGATGGAGAAAGACTCCCAAATAAAAGGAATAATTAGCAGGTAAATGGAGGCTGTTGTTGGGCTGGAGTCTTTGTAGGGAGGCCATGGGCAGTCCCTAGTGACTTTAATCTGTATTTTGTGATGCCTTTTGGTGGATATAGGAGTTTTCTTCCAAAAAAGTGATGCATAATTATTTTCTAGTATGTAATTTCAAGGAGTTATGGAACTTCAGAGGAATCAGTGGTGCTTAACAAGATTAAGAGATGACGCAGAGAGTTTTTTTTTCCTTCCCCAAAGTAGATGTATTCTATTTTAGCATCGGACTCCAGTGGTTATGTTGCAAAGCATATTGGAGAATAGGAGGCTGCTTTCTGTTTCATTAAGTATCACAGCCCTGGGGGATAGAGCTGTACTGTATATTGAAAGCCAAAGTTGCAGACATGGAATGACTCACAAATTAAATGAGGGACTACAACAAGAAATTTCTATCTTTTCTGATAAGCGTGCAGGGCATCAGTTGGTTCAGTTCAACTGAGTTAAGCTGGAAAAAGGAGTCTGTGATGGCTCCTGTTTAAAAAAAAAAAAATTTAAATCTACCATCATAGCCTCACAACTTCTAATTCAAGAGCATCTTATTTGGGCGACTGCAGAGAACTCCAGCTGAGTCCTCATTTACGGAGCGCTTGTGTGAAATTGCAGTAGTGCAGCTTTTAGTTTGTATTGATCAAGGACAAAATTAGATGGAGAAAGAGTGGAATATTGATTGCATCTCTGCTGTAATTCAGGTCCCTAAACCTAAACCTATGCTGCGTTCTGAGTCCTTGAGTGTATTTTCTGCAGATTGGTCCAGTTTAGTTTTCTGTCTTTTATATTGTGGAGAGAGGTCAAAGTACAGTATTATGTTATTCACATCTTTGAATAGTTTGTGGTCTGCAACTAAAGGGTGGATATCTGTGACAGAGAATATTGCCACTTCTAATCCACTCCAGGAACGAAGACACGGAATGAAGACAGCGACAGTCCTGGTCGTCTTTAATGGGAACGCATCTTAACGCCCTATAACCTTGTATATAGTACCATCCTTAGACCTTCTTCCTATATCCTCATGTGGTTGCACTTATCAGCCATTTGTACGAAGAGAGCGCTTACTTTTAACTGGATCGCTGGATAATTTGAGATGAATCCAGTTCATTTTGAATTGACTCTCCCATGAGTTTGCACCGTAAAAGCACAAGAGGATTAAAAGTTTGATACATCATATCAGAAACATGACTGCACTTTTTAAAACAACAGACAAAATGTTGTTTTGTAACTTCAGGCAAAGAACTGTGGAAGAAAATGGCTTAAAAGTAGCTCTTCCATCACAGAAATGAACCTGAAGGACGCCGGGTGTATCTTCCTACAGAGTGGGGACCAGTTCTCCTACTTTTCTACACATTAACAAAGCTGTGGTCAAAGGTCACAGACAAAACTTGAATCAGCCACTGATTGATGAAGATCCGAGCTTAAAGGCATTAAAGGCAACATGCCAAATAATAGAGAAATGTAAGTAGAACACTTAACGCAGCAACTCCTGATAATCGCTCCCCTGGAGTATAAGCATAAACCTTCTGCACACATTAAACACACAGTAAACCACTGTTCCCAGGGCTCCTCATCTGACCACCATGGATGAACTAAGTAGCAGATCTGGATGCTTCCATGGATTGTACTCACAATCCACAGAGCCAGACCATCTCATGAAATGCATTGCAAGACTGTTTTTTGCACAGCTGTTTTAGGAACCACGCAGTGTCTGGACACATTTCAAGCACAATTTGTGTTATACATGCAATGCAAAGTGTGCAGACAGTATGGAGGCAAAGAAATTTCATCTTATGCCATCCAGTTGGATCAACTGCATGACTGAAGTTATCCACAAATGACAAGTATAATATGTTTTTGCATCTTTAATTGATTTCCACCTTTTATATTGAACCTTCAGCTTCAGATTTATTATGTTGATGCAAATGTCAACTCAGGTTCTGCAGAAAAGGTGTTTTGAGACCTTAAATTCCTAGCTCTCATGTAGGCTTAAAAAGACGACTTCATCAGCAGAACTAAACACTAAACAATGTGTTTCAGTGACAGACTTTTGTTTTTTCATGAAAGCCTTAATGTTCTGTACATAAAATTTACTTTAAGCTCAGAGAAATTGTGTCATTTTACCAGATAAAGATTTTGTTCTTTAACATCTAATTTAAACCAAAGCCAAATGTTAAGTTTAAAGCATCAAGTTAAATCCACTGAATCCACTTTACCTGTAGCACATTAATCTATTTTTTCCCATTAGTTGACTACAGGCTTTCCTTTTTGGTCAAAAATATTATAATCGTTATTGATATATATATAAATAAATATATAAACTTATATTTCACCCCTAAGCTGTTTTCTACCATCATGGGTTTATGAGCGAGGTTTACAGTGGGGGAAAATCATTATCTATCATAGTAATAATCTATTTTTAACTATAAATTCATAGCCTATTTAAGTTTTTTGATGACCATAAGAGCCATAACAATAATTATATGAGAAATATATAAGTATACATACATATATAGATATATACAGATATATATGAATTATATGAGAGTGAAATTATAATATGTATTTTAACCTTGCAATAGCTAAATTTTTAGCCAGAAAACTGCAATAATAAAATATACATGTACTGTTTGTGCTTCTGCACACTCAGCATTCTAATGAAGTATACCGTGTGCATTTTGTGTACATACAGAAACTTCCTGCCAAAATCTCTAACCAGGTGCCATCAAAAACTAAAAACTAAAGACCTAAAGTAATGAAAACCACAGAGACAATACAACACGACGACGTAACAGGACGTTATGACACGAAGGTGACATATGAGTGTGTGCTTCAACTTGTTCTTGGCTTAATCAGTATGGTGTTTGTGAATTTTTATCTGCTTTTAAAATGAAAAACTGCACTGGATATTATTATTTGTTAAAGCCTAATTCTGTATGATTTTCTTCTTTCTTTCTTTTGCTGTATATGCTTGGTATGAATTTTGACCTGCCGTCCGTCATTGGTGGTGTCCAGTGACCTGGTGAACCGAATAGTTGTTTTAAGAGCGTTAGACAGTGCTGTCTTTTAATTATGCAGTTCTAGTATCATTTAACTATTACTATTAAAAGGGAAACTTTATTTTATATTATTTTCCATTCCACAGATATAGGTTACATTCTGGTGTCAGTTTATTCGCCTCTATTTTGTAGCAGAATATATTGATAGGCTGTATAGATTGCAAAACTTCTGTTTTAACTTGCAAATGAGTTGATAGTGGTGATGAGTTTTGGCTTGATGTGTGTGTGATTAATATTGGTCTGACTGACGTGGCTCGTAGCAACAGCCAAGGGGTTTCTATTCACTTCTCTACAGACCTGAGTCAAACCGTTGCAAATAATTCTTGGGTTAAACCAGTTGGTTCTGCAGTGAGAAATCAGAGGTAAGTTGTCAATCAGCGATTTATACTTAACGTTACATTTGTTGGTAAAGGCAAAGAAGTATTTGCAGCTGCTGTTTGATTCAGGTCTGTCGTAGCCTACTCTGTTGACATTACATGAACTTCACATCCTTTTAACACTTTTGTCTCCTGCCTTTTTTCTCTGTAGCAAATGATTGAGACATTGTGACCTCATGTTGGTAGATTCGCTCATTGTTTTTGACATGTACGACTTGACCTCAAAAGCACACTACTTGAAGTATAACTGGATCTAAAAAAGCTTGTCCTTCTTTTGCTTTTTTTGTAACATATCACCCACATGAATCATTGTCTTTGCCTTTTGAAGTCATGTCAGAATCTTAATGCTGTAAACCCATGTTACATTCCATTGTTTTTGAGACAGTGCTAATATTTCTGTGCATATGACTGATTTTTTTTTCCTTTTCTTATTCTCTTCTTTTGTAAAATAACTTAACCACTGTACATTATTTATGGAATAAAACATCCAAACGCTTCTGTTTGAAACTTCACCTGTGGATTTTCGTTCTTTATTGTCAAACAAAGTGCCTCTATGTGTTTTTTTAAATAAATCAATATAAATGTGCTGAAAATAACCTTCGGTGACACAACGTGATACACTAGTTGAACGGTGGCTTATGGTATTGTACATTGTTCTGATTCATGTTATTATGGGGTTAACTCAGTTTCTAAGCACAACAACCCATTTGCTGGCCATTTGTTGATGTTCCCATTGTGTAGCTGTGCCTCATTGGAAATCCTGCATATTTGCATTAACTAATCCAATGTCTAAGCTAATGTCTTGTTAGATGAAATTTTGTTGATGTTGGCCAACTCCATAACTCATTAGCTGGTCAGACGTTGACATTAACTAACTCTATTTCTAAGCTAACAATATCTTGGTTAATGACATCTGTGATAACAACTTGTAGAAGATTCAGGACAGTTCGACCACAAAAGTCCTTGTGTTTGCACCTGAGTTCTTCCGTCTCCTCTCCAGCAGCAGCAGTGTGCAACGCTACTGTTTGCTTAAAAATAACTAATTTAGTTTATGTCAACAAATGACTAGCTCCCAGCACAACAACAGTCAACACTGATTTTCATGTACGCACACGAGCATGCATGGGTCTTACATAATGAACCTTTATAATGTTCCAAAAATGATTATCTCAATACCTGTCTGCTGTTTGTGAGACCCAAAGCCTTGCACAGATGGAAACAGATGGAAAACATTGATGTTTTTAAGGCCAGAAAACTCTGGGGGGGGTGGGGGGGGGGACCATGTGAGAAGCTTTCCTTTCCATCTAAAGTAACTTCTATGAAACATTGATCACAACCATAACAATATGCCCAGCACAGCCAGTTGACTATAACTGTGGGATAAAAATGTCTGAGAAAAGCCCCATCTCTCCCTGGCACTGAGATAATGGTCAGTGCTGGGAAACCTGTACTGTCCACTGGCTCATGAAAAGTGCATTGAACTCGCTTCCACCTGAGAGCGCAGTCTTTGAAATGATTAGTCAAAGGACTTTCCACCAGTGCCTCAGTCGGTCTATGTTACATAAGATGGGGCAATTCCCAGGGGATGCTGAGCGTCTCCTTCTGAACCATTCGTTTGACATAAGTGAGCATAATTGTGCACCAGTCAGCTATAGTTGTACTTTGAAAACACCCAAAACTGGGTAAAAATGTTTGGAAGCCTCCCAGGACAGGGATGGGAGGTGGATGTCTCCTTTAGCACGGCTCAGGCCTCTTAACGTTTGTATGGGTTTAACAGACTGAGCCCAACTGTTCAGGGATTTCAGATCCAGGTAACTAACATCTGGTTGCAGATGTTGGAGATGCACCTGTTCAACGTCACTGCTCTGTGGTGTATCATCCTGAATTCACAATGCTCCCTCTCTTTCTGTCACCCCCCCTCCTCCCTTTCCCTTTCCCTTCCTCTCCCTCTCTTTCTCTGCTTCCAAGACTCATGGCTGTGGAGGATGAGATAAGGGGCGGAGCCATACTTGAGCCAAAAACCAGGATGTTCGCTGATCAGGTCTGTGAGACTGCTTCTTCTCTCGTCGAGTCTGGCTCGTGCTACCCCCACCCCTACCCGCCCTACTGCCCCACTACTTCCTTGTTCCCTCCCTCTTTTCCCCTGCTTCTGTTTGGTTCTGTCTGCTGTGTGTCTGTGGTCCCTCTGGTCGCCTCGCCCTGTCCCTGACCCGTCCCCGCCCCCTCCCTGTGTTTGGGTTTGATGGCCTCCGTCTGCCAGCTCACCTGGGGGCTGTGAATCTCAGAGGGTTAGATGTCTGTTTGCATTCCTCGGCTCAAAGCTACTGACACTGCGGTTGTGTACCTGGGTCTGTGGTGGTGTGGACAGTCGTGTACAGTTGTTTCTGTCGAATGTTTCTGCTGAGCATGTGAGGGTTTAACTTCTTCAACCTGTCTCATACATGATGACACGAGTCTTCCACGGCTGAGCCTGAAGTCTAACTGTAACTGTACGCTGTGCTGGTGCTATGGTGTGTTCAAGAGCTTCCTCCTTACATCTTTTCATTTCATGCCCCCCCCCCCCCTTCTGAGTCTGTCCAGATGAACTTGCCCACTTCCATGAGTCATGCAGTAAATACAGGGAATGTGTGTGGACACATATATGAACTTGTGTTTGAGGAGAAATGGAAGCAGCTGGGTATGGAGCTCATTTCCTGCCAAAACCTAGGATGATTATCTTGTGAGATTAGTCCAAATTCAATGACACAGTTGATTTGAGTGGTAAAATATTTCACCAAGGAACTCAACTACACAGACGTCCTCTGTTCATAGTATGAATATCTATGGAGGAAATTTCCTGCCAAGATCTAACAGACAAAACTGTGTTTTCCAAATGCTCTGCAAGTAACACAATTGGGTTTGCAAGCACAAAAAAGAGCCAAGACGCCAACACATTTAAAAACAAAAAACCAAAAAAAGTGCCTACCAGACAAACATATAGCATAATTCTAATACTGCACACTGTGTCTTATCAGTCCATCAAATTTGCCACCCAAAGACTCCAAAAAGTTATCTGACCTTGTGGCTTCATGAGTCCATTTAAAAGTCACTCTATTTTTATTTGTTTTAGATAACACAAAAAATTTAAAAATCAAAAGGAAGGCCAATTTTAGCAGCTGCAAAATTATCTGTAGAAAAATGCATTACCACAGGAATCATATGCAGTCATGAGCAATGAGAAACTCAAACAGCCAAAAATACAGTGTGGTTAACAACTTTTGGAGGTTTTTCTTTTTTACACTCACTGGCACCAACAAGGTAGTAACTTAGTGTTAAAAGTCATGTGATATTGTTAGTATTTTTTTAATAAGACAGAATATATATATTTTTTGATGCATGATGTATTATAAATATGTTGTGTATATGTTTTGTGTTAATTTTTGTGAGTGAACTGCAGATCTTTTTTTATTTTTTTTTTTTTTCTTTTTTTTTTAAGGTTTTGGAAAGAAATTAGCTCCATATATATGAATTTTAATAAATATGGCTGCCAATAATATTCTCACTGAGTTGATTAGATATTTGTGCAGGTCAGTTCTTTGGTAGCATAAATCCACTCTCACAGTAGTAATTGTTTAGTTTAGGTTAGGGATATTCAGCTAAAACAGCATTAGTAGTGTTTGTTTCATCCACTAGCATTAACTGTTGCGGTGTATGTAAAACCAATCCATTGTTTCTGTTTTTCTTAATTTAATTAATCTTGCAAATACCATCCATGTTAGAAGTTTAAAAGGTTTCCTTATCACTCTGCAAAAATAACAAGTAGCTCCAAAGCATCCTAATAAAACACAAAACTAATGATCAACAAAACATAACCAAAAAAAGTTGGACTCAGGTTCTACCAAATCCAAAGAATATGGAATCAAAAGCAGCGATTCAGACTCGAAAATACAGAAATACTTAA
>JAPTYQ010000009.1:5033377-5060331 GCA_029814465.1 Ostorhinchus cyanosoma
ATAAACCACAAGGAATTATGGGAAATCTCCGTATCTGACCCAGTCCTTCCCTGAAGAACACTGATTTAATGTGCACATGTTTGTGTATATTTCTGTGTGTTTTTTCTATGTCTCAGTGATCTTTGTGTGTTGGTGTATTTGTGTGTTTGGCTCCTGGGCTCATTTACGTTGGTCCGATGGTGGTTCAGGACAGTTGTTCACGGACGTCGGATGGTGTGTGACATGCGTTGATCCTTTTGTTTTTTTGCGTCAGAGTAAGAGCTCTTCACCTGGTCAGACAGTCATCTTACAGGGTTCCTTTAGGTTTGACACTATAGACATAAAGCTACTCCTACAACAGGTTTTTTCATATTTAGAGGTGAGAAATATTCTGCAGTTTTCTATAGTCGCCTACAGTTCAGACTGAGTGGAGATTGGAGGAGACGGGTAAGAACCTGTGTGTGCAATACTGTATCTGCATTATTTACGACACACCTTAACATCTCAGGACTCCACTAAGTGTTGTGTGTTTCTGTCTCCAGTACCGCACTATTCATTAGCATTTAAAACACTCTTACTATCAAGCTGTAATTGAATGTACCAAGTAATCAAACACAGCAGCCCACAGAGAGTGAAGCAAGTTGGGTAAGTTAAAAAGGATGTCAGTAAACATTCTGCCATGTCTTTGTTCAGCTGCCTGATTCCTGACTTTAATAGACATGTGTAATGGTCTACACATGGATATTAAATGACACTGTTGGTCATGTTTGAGAGAAACAAACAAAAAGTGTCAGTGGATTCATGTTACTGGCATCCTGTAACTGTCCGTACTGCAGTAGATAGCTGTTCATAGCACCAGTTAGCAGCTGAAAATGTTTTCATTCATTTTGGTTCTGATTGAGAAGAGAAAAGGCCTGCCAATTCACATCAAATTCTGGGGTAATTTTTCTTTTCTTCTATTCACTTTTCAAGTGAAATGGAAACACCTTCCACTCACAATGGACATAACCCATCAGATGCAGTTTATCCAGTGCTAATTTGCTTTGATTCCTCTTTTTTTTTTTTCTTTTTTTTTTTTTGTTTTTTTCCTTTTTTTTTCTCTACTGGATGCAGACCAAACTGCTCTTCCTTCTTCCTGTCTTTCCCCTCTTCAACACTTCATCCCATTCATGTTACAGTTTCTCATACTTCTTGTATGTGAGCATTAAACTAGAATATAGGCCTCTGTTGAAACACCAGGATCACGTTCTTAGCTCTGCACTTGTTTTACTTATTTTCAGTGAAACAGAGTCACTTAATTATGTCTAGACACCACACAGCAAATGTGCCAGGCAAGATAAATCAAGTGCAATTATCTCAAGAGGTTTCTGCCCAGCTCTGATGGTAAAACTGTGAATTCTAGCTTTCAAAATGCTCCTTTATCTTCATCCTCTCATAGCTCTTGGGTAAATTAAGCACCATTTTGTACATAGTCTTCATAGTTGTCTATTGGCACAATAACCCAGTTGTGTTCTCTCCCCACTGCTCCGACACAGACCACAGTGGACACGAATGGGAGCGAAGGCTGATAGACCTTAGCAATAATAATCACACTAATATTTGCATTTCTCTTATTCTGCGCCAATGTGTAGGTAAGGAAACACGGTAAAACCAAACCTGAACACAATCACTGATCAAAAACTCCAACCCAGGAAGTATCAGCTGTGCTTCCACCATAGAAACCTTAACCAGAACCTGGAACCTCCACAGATCCTCTGAGTATTTCCACCACAAGAACCAAGTCTCTTTTTTTCCCCAAAGACATTTATTCTGTCACCGACAAGCCCAAGTTATTCTACCTGCTCTCACCAATATTTCAGAGGATTTTTTCTTCAGTTGTTTATTAAAGTGGCCTGATTTTTTTTTTTACTAGTTATGATAGAATATTCAAGTTATTACATTAAATGGATATGTCATGGAAACAAGCAGTGGAAATGAGTGTCCGCATTCTATCTCTCAGCTTTGGAACGCTTCAGATAAATGGAAGAGGATGACATTAAATACATGTTTTTTACAGTGCAGGCAGTGATAAGAAATGCTCAAACAGAGCCTAAACATCTGATGTGAGTGAGTTCACTGTTGGTAACATTAACTTGCAGGTCAATTACTGTCAAAAAGCAACAATTTTTATCATTATGTCATTGAAATCCCATCGGTCCTAAATTACTCTGAAATACTGGTGACAGGAAGTTCAAGTCAGACATCCAGTAGCACCAAAAAGTCCCTGTTTCGAGGGTAGTATTAGTGTTTTCTGGGTTTGAATACTTCCGATTGGACAATGCTCGCAGCTTTTGAATTCAGCCACTATTTTTATACAGTTGTAGGGACTTTTTCATTATGCTTTGAACTGTCAGCGTAGAAAGCATGTGACAATTTGACCAAAGTCCATGCTTTATTGTCGTTTTGCTGCAAAAATGGTACAGAGCTCATATCATGACATAAAACATGTCAAATAGCGCCCTTTATATTTAAGGGTCTTGAGGTTATGGTGGAAAACACAGACAACCAAGGGTCTGGGGGAACTTCTTGGTGCATGGGGCTAAAAGCTGCAGGTGCTTTGGTGGAAATGTGGGGAAACTGGCACAGCCTTTCACATGTACTCATTGCTGTAAAATCAATGAGTTTGGGTTGGAAATTTTGGTTGCTGAATTTGACAGGTTTTGATTTCTTACCAGACTAAAAGATGCATCTTTATCTTGCTTTGTAAATTTGGCACTGAATTCTATGTGGCTTGCATGTCTCTAGTTATGCTATAGGTGCTTTTATGACTTTGGAACCACTAATGGTAGAGTTATAGTTGTAGTAGTTTAAGATTTCTGCCGTTATCAGTAGCACGCACAATTAGATCATGATTTGTAGAATGACTCACCTGACTTACAGACTTTTGCTTTCACCTGACAAACAACTCTCATCCCAAGAGGATCAGGACCGCAAAGTTTTAATTCCCTCCCATCCTTTCTTCCCCTGTGCCCCTTTTCCTGTTTTGCCATTTCTATTGATGTTCGTCATGCATCCGGTTCGTAACTCATTTGGCTCTCTCCCTCCCTCCCTGTCTCTCTCTTTCTGTCTGTGTGATTCCTCCAAACCCCTTTTCCACTTATCACTATTTTCCAATCTTCCTTTCTTTGCTTCTACCATGGCTTCTACATGTACTTTTCTATTTTTCCACGTTAATCTTTGTTCCAATGTCGCATCTTTTTTCTGATTCTTCTCCTTGTCCTGTTCCTGTCTTTATTTCTCTAAATTTACCTCCTCGCTCATCTTCAACATGTGATTTTTTTACCCTCCACCTTTTTTCCCACCTTGATCGGTCATCTCCTTTACTTCCCATTCCTCCCATCCCTCATTCAATGGCCTCTCTCCTTCGACCATCTCCCCCCCTGCTCCCACTCCTCCTTCCCTTCCCCTTTCTCTCTATCTTGCTAGGAGGACCAGCTTTCCTCCCTGGGTTCTGCAGACCCCGGTGTGAATACTGAAGGTGGAGGGGGAGGAGGAGGAGGACAAGGAGGAGGAGAGGAATCCCACCATCAAGGCCTCCGAATCTCTTCCTCAGCCATTTCCTCTGACAGCTCGCCCCACAATGGAGTCCTCCCCCAAACCATAGACCCTCCCTCTCTACCCACGCCACATCAGCATCCTAGTCAGAATGGAGAGCTCCGTGACAACCAAACATCCTCCCCCATGACAACAACCTCACAGGCACCCGGAACCACGGCAACAGCAACAACAAGCATAGCAGAAGAAGGGGGAGTAGGTCAAACACAACACTGAGCCAAATCAGAGAGAGATTGTCCCCGCCGTTCCCTGTTTAGAAAGACAATACGCTGAAAAGAAATTGCCATAGATACTCGTATTATCTGAGCAAGAGAGAGAAGAAAAAAAGAGTACGGGAGAGGAGGAGAAGTAGTGATCATACAGCTACTGTACACTGCATAACACATTAACACACAACAAAAAGGGCTCTTCAATGGACACCTGTTCTCTTGACGCTTCAGTCAGTATCAGTCTTGCAGGACAAGATCTTGATACCGTACCACATACTGTTTGAATCAGTCAAACAAAGCATTTGACGTCCAGTTGCCATGCCAAGCCGATATGTGAACATGTGGTCTGTGCACTCATTGCCTGTCTGTGGCTTCATGATAAACAAATACACGTGCGGAAGAAGCACTATTGAATGTCTTACACCCCAAAGACTTCACACTTTAAAAGCTAGCCGTTGGCAAAAAAAAAGTGCTATAAGCAAGCTCATAGTACCCCTCAACCACTATGGATGTAGGTGCATTAATCCTCCTGAATACGCCAGTCTGCATATAGTATCGGATAGAGATGTGGTGATGTAGTCTGGCTTTCTTAGTGCCTTTGAGTGTTTTTCAACAGGGTTTTCCACTAGCTTACAGAGGTAACAGACTGAGATCAAAGTTAGCTTTGCTGCTAAACAGAAACGAGCTATGGGCTGAAATAAACAGAAAATCAAAGACACAAGATCAAGCAACGCAGCGTTTCGAGTGACATTTTGGGAACTTTTTTCCGATCTAAGGGACTTTTTTTGCTGTTTTTTTTCTTTTGTTTTGTTTTTTGGACTGAGCTCGTGCAATTTTTCTCTTCTCAATCTCAGAACCGATATGTGATAAACTGGTGCTAAACAGAAAACAAATGGTGCCATTTTCAACTGGAATGTCTGTGTTTGTCTAAATCATAGCACTGCCTCTGTCACCATTCACTCACTCTGTCTTTTCTCCTGCAGTTTGTCTGTCGATGGGACATTTTTGTCACCAGTATGTTCTGTACGTGTCTTTGTCTTTGTTCTTTGTGCATCTTGTTGTTGTCTGATGGACCTGTTGGGATTTCCATATGTATGTTTTTTGTTGTTTTTTTTTGCCCTCCTCCAATCTCTGGTTTTACTTAAATGCACTCTCCAAATTTACATTGTGGCTGAAATTTGAAACAAAGAAAAAAAGAACAAAACCGACAAATGAACAATTTCTGATAATTGTCATAAAAAGTGTTAGTCCTGTGTGTTTCAAGACAAAACAAAAGTAACATTAGATTTGCATATTCATTGTGTTTTAATTTATAATAACTGCAGGGACAAATGCATACATATCCAGTACCTGCCAAATAACACTGTTTCTATGATGTTTTACGATAGTTCATATTGAGACACTTCTATTTTGTTTTGTTTTCTCTTCTTTTCCATCTCATATATGGAGTTTTTAAGGAAAATAACCATTTTGATCATTAACTTTGTGATCAAATTTTAGCCAATAAATTATCGTATCATCTGCAAAAAAATATTATATATTAAGTCATGATGTTAAGAATTTTATCCCCTACAAGTTTGATAAGATGAATTAAACTAATTCACCATATGTTTAAGAGAATAACAGCAGGTTATCAGAAAAAATCATGACAGAACTTTCTGAAATAGGAAAAATATGTTGTATGTATGTTTTTCAAAGAGCGATTTGTGTCAAATGCTGAAACACGAGTCTGAAATGTCTGTAATGTTGATCCTCATTCCTTCATTTTGTGTTTAAATTGTCTGTTGTTAAGGTTTGTCTGAATGTGGATATGTTTCTGTCCCACTGCTTGTTTAAAATGCAGGTGAAACCAAGAGGACTTGAAGAGTTTCACATCAGCCATTTTTATCATTTGGAAAAAAAAAAAAACAAAGCTTTCCTGCCTGGGCTTTTACCGTGTTAGTACTAGTGGAGCAGCTGTAACACAGAATAATTTATCTTTACACTGAATGTTTAACCACCAATGTTAATAATGCTGGAAGTCTTAACACTTAGAAAAGGTTGTGTTCTATTTTTCGACAGCTTGTAGGGCTACTTTTACCTGTGTGTGATGAATGTTGGATTTAAGGAGAGCCAGGTTTCAACATCTTGTAGAGATGTGAGATGATCTGTGATTGAGAAATTGCTGTGAAAATACCTCAGTGACATAAAAAATGAGAGACTCAGGTAAACAAGCAGTTGCCTCAGAGGTGAACACACACACACACACACACACACACACAAAACCTATAGAAAAGAGATGCAGCTTGTGGAAGGACTCCACAGATATTCGGTGAGATCTCTAGCTCTGCTTCAATAGCACCTGATCAAGCACCTCCCCGTTTCTTCTCTTTCTCTCTCTGTCTCCCTTTTTCTCCTCTTCCCTCCCTTAGCCACTCTCAAAGCTTCATGGAGGACAATGTGGAACCTAATTGGCTGATGCACCATCGGCAGTCGACAGGGTGGCATGGCCAAATGTCCAGAGCCCTCTCTCGCGACGCGATTGGCTGACAAAGGGAGAACTTGGGCCATTGGTCCCATTCTCTTTGCTCAAAGGAAGGTGCAGAGCCCCAGCGGACCATGTAAGGAAATAAATGCTGGGTTTTTTTGGTTTTTTTTTTTTGTTACTTCACTTGGGCCCTCTCTCTCTGATTTGATGACAGGATATTTTTTTAATGTGTGTGACGCTTCGATGGTTGGATTTTTATTCCTAAAGGTAGGCTGGACGTACTTTTAAATGGCGCTTGTCGGCCTGCCGAGCATGCAAAGAACAGCTATGCAGTCTGATCAATCAGCAGAAAGGACCAACACTAAAGGCCAAGGATGGTATGAAAAATAACAGAGAGGGAGGGGTGCTGCGTGGGTAAGATACATTTCAACGGTGCTTGACTTTCTCTTAAATTTCTGGAAAAAACTGATTTATTTCAATATATTTATTTCCCTCCCTCTCTCTCTCTCTCTCTCTCTCTCTCTCTCTCTTATAGTCTTTTCAAATGACCTTTTTTAATTCTTCATCTATTCACTCTATACGTCATTTCTAATCCATTTTAGACACATTTATCTCTTTGAACGACTTCTCAACTCATAGTTTTAGCTCTTCCGTTTCTTTCAGACTTGATTTTAAAGAAACTAAATATGCACAGCCTATACGAAACTGCTTCAGAAACAAAGCTCTTGCTTAAATGAAGACTTTAACAAAAATGGACAGAATGTTTATTATTTATATTTCTATGATATTGCTTATTCTTACAATATTACAGACAGAAAAAAACAACTTTCACCTGAAATCTTCCGGAGCAGATATTTATTTCTTGATATAGATAGACGCCTCTATCTAAAAGGAAGTTCCTAGATCAATCCATTTTTATATGAACCGAGTTTTCTTACACAGACAATCTGGTGGAGCGTTGGGGGAACCGTCGGCCTGTAGGACTGGGACTAAAGGCATGCGTTTTACCTACTCCCCCCTCGGCAGTTTGCACGTTGCTGACCTGTGCCGCCTTCCTCCTCCTCTTCCTCCTTTTCTCTTGGTTCTAATCCAAATAAAAAGTTAAGACTGGATGTTTATCTGGCCCCTCCCCCACCCAACAATCAGTCAGTCGCCATGGAGCTCTCCATTTTACGGACGATGTTAAGGTTGTTGGATAAGGACATTTCTTAACAAGCTTTCGTTTTGTACTCCTCCACTTCGACTGTCTGTTGAAGTTTAACCGAGCAGAGGATGAACTCTTGGTTTCAGTGTGGCACAATCCTTGCAGTCAAATTACTGTAAAACTCACCCATTTATTTCCCACGGATGGACTCCACTGACACCAATCTGAGTTGCAATCCCTGCCATTTCCACCTGACTGAAAACAGGACAGAGAGAGATATGTTAGAGGTTCTGCTGAAGCGAGTGAATGTGTTTGTATATACGTGTGCGTACTGGGTAAATCTTTGTGTATATACTGGATAAATGTGTATATATGGTATGTCTATGTGTATATACCGTCCAGTTTGTATATGCAGAGTGTACAGTTATTTTTTCCTCTAATGTTTCTCTCTCTTTCTATGACTAGGTCTTCTCAAGTTACCAATACTGAGGCATGGAAAGGTTTATAAGTGTATTGACAGCTATCAGAGGCACTTTCTGTCGCAGACTTAGTAGAAAATCAGCGAGGTCTGTCACTTAGCTGCATTCTTGAAGCTCTCACTACAAATAATTCACATCAACTCTTAAGCTTGCACTCATTTTCTGACCAACTAAAGAGCTTTTCTAAGTAAATTTGGGTGACCAAGCAATCTTTGTACATATATAGACTAAGACTTTTTTTTTTTTCCAGAAATCTCCATCTACATTTCTTTAAAATTCTCAACCTGTTTTTGAGTTCTTGCGTATCTGATTTTCACTTTAGGTTTCCTATGATATATGTTTGCAACGGTTGTCATTCAGAGTTATATATTTATTCCGACAACCCTTATATATTTCTTGAAATTTTGTTCCCCAAATTCTGCCTTTCATGGAGCCGTCTAAACCTTTTGTACAATGCGGTTAGAGCGGTGAGTCCTTCATTGAAAGTAAACTGTCATTACTTAACCTCGCTTGTTTTTGTATAGGTCCTTACTAAATAAGTGTGCCTCCCCCTTCTAACTCTTACTAACCTTAGACCCATCAACTCTGCTGGTCACTCATCTTCACCCCCCTTGACAAGCCATAGCCCCCCCTCCCCAAAACTCTTTTATTGTTGTTTTGACAGGACAGACATTTGGGGATTTTGTGTATATTAATGGAAGAGTGATGTTGAAGAGTGTATTGCAGTTGTATATGGATTTGTTATGAATGTGGATATTCTGATCATTGAATTATTATTGTAATAATGATAATAATTATTGCCTCCTTGATTTTGTTGATTAATTCCTTTGATGAGGTTGATGAAGATTCCATCTTTTTTTTGTTTGTTTTTTCCTTGTTTTTGTTTTTTGTTTTTTTTCCTTTTTGTTTTTTTTTTTGAATACACCGGAATTTATATTTTTCGGGTGGGTGAATCTGGAGATAGAAATACATAAATAAATTAATAAACAAATAATTAAATTCTTAACATGGTGTGGAAATGTGTGCTCTGTTATGGCTCCCATCACTCAGTCCCTTGCCACCTTACGATACCACCCCCAGAGGTTCCACTGGTCACGTCACATGTCTGTTTAACTAAAGATCATCTTCTGAACCACTTTATCCTCGAGGGGGTCGTGGGGTGCTGGAGCCAATCCCAGCTACCTATGGCCTATGGGCAAAGGCAGGGTACACCCTGGACATGTCGCCAGTTCAACACAGAGCTGACTGGCGAAAAGTGGGAATTGTGTATTTATTCACTTCCTTTGGTGTTTCACTGAATTTGACAAGTGAGAGTAAACTATGTACAAAAAGACGATCAGTCTTAGTTGTTAGTTAATTCTCCTTTAACACAAACATACTGCCTTTAATTTCATATATCCCATCATTTTGTGAAGTATTGACTCAGGTAAGTCAAACTGGCAGACGAGGCTTTAAATGGATTTTAGTGTTTTAACACAAGTATCAATCACCAGAAGAGTCTATCCTACATAAGCTGAAAATGAAAGTAAGATTTGTTCCCATATCGATATTTTCCCTTGCTACAAGTCTCAGGTGCTTTTTGGCATTTTCTGTAAATAACTGAATTAATTACTGACAATATAATTAACTTATTAGATAATCATCCATAACTTTAAGCCCTACAAGTTTTCAGCTCATGATTTTTCTGCTTCATTAATAATTAATTTAGAACAAAATTATACTAAAAGAAATGTTAGCTGTAAAAATTAAGGAAACCAATACGAGTGTAGTATTTCCATTTAACAGTGATGTTATAGATTGTAACTAGTTGAATATCCATAGCTTAAAGCTCCACTAGGGTGGCCACCAAAACCACTACATTTTCTCATTGCATCAGTATTTTGTTCTGTCTCCAATGAGTTTTTATTTTTAGGGGATGTTACCTCTCACACTCAAACTATGTAGGTGACTGTTATTCACCTTAATGCAGCAATTCACTTGAAATACAGTGGAAAAGTTGATTCAGATCTACATGGCTGAATAAGACAGCAGATTGTGTTTTCCTACAATCACATTTCCGTTCATTTTATTGCTGAATCTGTGTTAACAGCTGAGCTGTGTCCATGCCTTTTGTAGGTGCATCACTGCAGATGCTCATTTTTTAAGAATCTTGGTATTGTTATTCCTGGTAAAATAATTTCCTTACACTCTTCCCAGCTGAGAAACTGAGAGCTAGGATGGCAGGAAGGATCTGGAAACTGGGGACTCAACTGAACACAGTGAAGTCTGTAATTATCCTCCTACACTTAATCGCCTGCAGTTCCTCAGTGGGTTGGCAACTTCTGAGTTTGGACAGACCTTAAAAAAAATTGCACAATGAGTAAGGTTAATACTGTCAATACTGAATGAGCTGAACAAACAGTGCTGAGAGTGACACTTTATTATTCTGAAAAATTCTGTGTACCAATTGAATCACGGACATATAAACACAAGTAGGCCTGTCACTCCTTTACTGATCCCCAGGTTATATTTGTCACTGATCCATCATTTTCTGCATTTATATAAATATACAGCAGGAGACTCATAAAATAAATGCAGGAAGATCGTATCAAAATGCTATGTCATTGTCAGACAGTGCATTTAAGGCAACATCTAAGTAAAGTAAGTCTTTGAGGACCTCTAGTGGTAGTCATATGGAATTGCAATAACTGACAGTCCTGTATCTGCAATATACTGGACTGTCACACAAAAAATCCTGCTGTAACTCAGAAGTCTTGAATTTTGTTAATTACTTTATTAATTTAGGTTGGTTCATAACTGTTCAATAGCTCTGGTGAGGCAAAAATAGAAAAGAGTGCAATGCTGTCTCACAAAACAAAGAACTAGTTTTTATTGTGTAGCCTAACGCTACAATAAATGCACTGTAGTGAAAACTAGATCTTCCCTGGATTAAAAAAAAGGTTGCACACATAAAGAGTCAAATGAGTTACCTTCGTAAATACAGGTAACTGTAAATTATTTGTAAAACTAGACCTACCTAGGTCTACCACATGTGGTTAACGTCTTCGTTTGTGACATTTACGGGTTTTTAGCCTAACTGGCAACCGCGACTGTATTCTCTTGAGTAGGCTGGCAACTCTCGCGATATCAAATCAAGTCACTGGCTGATAGGAATAATGACCGCCTTCGTAGCAATGGCTGAAACAGGGAACAACACAAGAACCATACCGGAGCGTTTTAGCTGACCAGGAAGAGGATTAATCACCGGGCACCCCCTCCTACCCGGTTTTCAGAACGGATGGGTAGAGGGGGTATAGCCACAGACATAAGAAACGAAAGAGACTTGGAGGAAAGGGAAAGAAAGCTAAAGCTACCTTGATAGCTCGCGCTAGCTGGCTATCAACACGGTTGTCACTGCCGGGAAGGAAACCCGAGGACCTGTGACAACTGTGTCTGGAGGTCTGGAGGAAACGGGGGCTTAACGCCGGAGCGTGTGGTCAAACACATCTGGCTCGTCGTTAATATGAGCGGACCGGGGCAGGACAGTGAGCCAGAGGCGAAAGTCCTTCTCATCAAACGGCTTTACAGGTAAGTTGGTGAGGCCGTATTGCCAGGCTAACAGAGTTGCTAATTGACCATTATTGTGTGGGCTAACTTGGCGCTAGCTAGTCCGTGGTAGCTACAGTAAGAAAGGGGTCGTTTACTTTCCCGTATAGTGTCTTTTCTATGAGTTGACAAGTGTAGCTGTCATTGGTACAGCGGTGAAATTTGACTGTGAGCTTAGCTAGCTTCTAGTGTAGTTACTGGTAGACCTGTGTAAGTTGATTTTGTCATGAACGCCTCTGTGTTAACATAATGACATGCACACATATACAGTTGTAAAGATGCACATGTTAACAGTGGTGAAAGTGTCACTATGTTAATGGTACTGTTTGCTCCCATTTAGAGCTGTGGTGGAGTCCGTGCACAAGCTAGATGTCATCATTGGCAGCAAAGCATCCTACAGAGAAGTCTTCAAGCCGGAGAACATCAGCCTCCGTAACAAGTAAGCACACCTTCCCTCCAAATCCTGGGTGTGAGTGAACTCTGCACTGAACTCTTCATGGTAATCTGACATTCAGTCATTTAAAGAATCATCTGATCCTATACGTTGACTGGGTTTTGTGCTTGATCTGTTGTAAATGACAAGTTAGAATCACCTTGTAAGAGAAAGTTCTCAAATTAGGGTTTTCGGCTTCACAGACACAGACACAGAGTTGAATGGAGTGTCAGAAACATATATGGTTGGTCTGTAAAGCCACTTGTGTATGTCTGCAATCACTCAGTATTATTTTTTGTTTTCATGGTAAGTGGCAATAACTGCACACATTAAGGTTTTAACAAGATCCAAAATATTTCAAAATAAATTGTAGGAACTCTACACTTAGCAAGCTGAAAGGTATTTTGATGTAGTATTTCCAGGTTTGTTTAGTGATATATCACAACAAACTAAAGTTGTGCTGTTTTCTATAGGCATAAGTTAATGCAATATAACTTAAATTTTGTTTTGATATTCCATTCACAACTTTGTATTTGTGAATGATTATAACCTTTTTTGTAATCTTAACTATAGCAAACAGCAAACCAGGGTTAGAGCCTACTGCAAAATGGGATAGATGTGTGGGTTCAGAAGGTAATCAAATCACTTCTCTTTCTCCTCTAATAAGGGACATGGAAGGAAAGAATCACTTAGATTCTAAAGTATTTGAAGTGAAAGATCTAATATTATACACAGTGAAATGGAAGAATGCCCCACAAAGGTAGATAACCCATCTTATTTATCCTTTAGATTATTAAATGTTATGATTTTTCACACATTCTGCTTGAAGAATCATACTTCCTTTATTATATAGTTGTCAAGGTTCATGATTTGTATTCTTACAACTCAGCTTAATCTGATAGTGAATCAAATGCACAACAATTTTCAACACAGCAAGTGCTTTTAAAAACCAGAACAGATGACCAATATAAACAGCCCTTTTCCACCAACATGGAACCAGTGCCATGTCTGTTCTTAGACCTAGTTTTGAATAGTTCTAAGCATTTTGACTGGAAATAAAATGGTTTGGAGCCTGGAAGTGTGAACTTTTGTGGCTGTGTTATATTTGGAATGAGTGTGTAAACAACAAACCTAATAAATCTGAGAAAACTGATGGAAAAACAAATCTGTGATAAGTACTAACTACAGACTGTGCTTAATGGTGATGTGGTCTCTGTGAATTTTAAGGAAGTGCCAGAAAGTGGCACAAGAATAAGCAAGCATACTGGATTTACTTAAACACAAGAACAAGTAATAAACAAAACAAAATAAAATGAAATATTTCCATAACTAGGATAAGGTGACAAAAAGAGCAATGCGGTTTTTGTACCGGACATGGAACCCATGGACCAGCTCTATACCCTTGCTAGGGTGCTGTAGGGGGCATGGCAGTTTGTCCACATGTTCACATGTGTTTTGTGGATTTGGAGAAAGTTTACGACCGTGTCCCCAGGGGCATCCTGTGGGGAGTGCTCCAGAAGTACCGGGTGGATGGCCCCTTGCTAGCGGTAATTCAGTCCCTGTACCAAAGAAGTGCATGCCTGGTCAGCGTAGCCATTAATAAGTCGGACCTGTTCCTGGTGAGGGTTGGACTCCACAAGGACTGCCTTTTGTCACTGGTTCTGTTCATAACTTTTATTTACAGAAATTCTAGGTGCAGCTGGGTGGTGGAGGGGGTCAAGTTCATTGGCAGGAGGTTCTCGTCTTTGCTTTTTGTGAATGATATGGTCCTCTTTGCTTCATCGAGCAGTGACCTCCAGGTCTCACTGGGGCGATTCGCAGCCGAGTGTGAAGCAGTTGGGATGAAGATCAGCACCTCCAATTCTGAGGTCATGGTCCTCGGCCAGAAAAGGGTAGAGTGCCCACTCCAGGTTAGGGAGGAAATCCTGCCTCAGGTGGAGGAGTTTAAGTATCTCAGGATCTTGTGAGGGTAGGATGGAGTGGGAGCTCGACAGGCAAATCGGGGCGGTGTCCACAATATTGCAGAGGCTAAACCAGTCATTAGCTGTGAAGAGGGAGCTAAGCTGAAAGGCAAAAGTCTCGATTTACTGGTCCATCTACATTCTGACCATCACCTATGGTCATGACAGGGTGGCCATCTTCAGCCTTAGAGATAGGGTGAGGAGCTCTGGCATCTGGGAGGGACTCAGAGTAGAGCTGCTGCTCCTCCATGACGAGAGGAGCCAGTTGAGGTGGTTCAGGCGAGGATACCTCCTAGACGCCTTCTGGGGAGACTTGTCTGTCCGGTAGGAGACCTCTGCGCCGATCCAGGACACGCTGGAGGGATTCTGTCTCTCGGCTGGCCTGGGAATGCCTCAGGATCCCCCAGAAGAGCTGGTGGACGTGACTGTGGAGAGGGCTGTCTGAGCTTCTCTGCTGAGGCTTCTGCACCCGTGACCCAGATTGGGAGATGAAGACGGTGACGGACGGTTTAGGAACCAGAACTATGTTGGATGGAGGAGCTCAGACTCAGTCTTAGTGTTTGGGCTGGACATTTGAATATTCACTGTTCTCACTCCTTCATAGTACCGCTGGTGAAACTGGAGAAATCACACTGACTTCTGTGTATACGTATTATAAATCAGTTTTTCTAGCAATAATGCATTGTCTTCACCCAGTTAGAAGGGTAAATGGCTTTTGTGTGTTCTGTAGATTGTTTATAAGGCCTTATATATGTTGAGAATGACCTGTCACTGTTTGAGTCCAGTATTTGTAAAGTGTTAGTTCTAATGGGACTGGACTTTTAGACATTATACTGTTTTCTTCTGCTGCTCCTTATTTCATGATTGGTAGTTTGTAGAAATAAACCTTGGTTTATATACTGGTAATGTTTGCATGTCAGCTACATATATGTTGCCCTTTTCAATCTTGCTTCAGTATTCATTAATACTTGTAATGATGACAAATATATTCTTTGTATTTTTCTCTCTGGCACAATTGGAACAAGAGTGTTGATTTGCATACTAAAATTACAAAAAGAAGAAGTGAGTGTGAAAGCGATGCAGTATGTGTGAAGTTTCTACACAAAAGAGTGTCGCCTTTTGCATCTTTGGCAGTGTGCAGATCTCTTGCCCCAAAAAGCTAAAAGACTGACTGTGTTCAGGGTTAAATGTTAATTTAGACTTCAATACACACACAGCAAATGGAGTCCTGAGCCTCTGTGAACATGGCAAATTCAGCTGAACTTTTCCTGCTGTGTTTAGAGGCTGTGATGGGATCCACAGCTCTAGTTCTGGGTCTGCTTTTAATGTCTGCAGTTTAACAACAGGGTACCAAGTGTCAGATATAGGTGATATGTTGGTCATATTATATTATGACTGTCTTTATATCAAAAACATCATACCATTCATGGAACATGTACTGAGGCATAGATGTGCTGTTTAATGAATCAGTTCACAGAGAAGGTGTGAATAGGACAACGCATTATAAATATGTGTTGTTTCTTGAGTCATTGATTGTAGACAAAGCTGAATAAGACTAAAAAGGCCAGAATTTGAAAATGTACACCTTTTCATTCCTGTCATTAAATCCAAAAAAATTGGCATGAATAATCAGTTAGTTGATGAGTCAAATTAGCAAGAATATTCTACATCTTTCTATAAGAGTTGACTAACATTTCTTTGGAGTGGGAGGCGATTTAAGTGTTACTTGACAGAGGTGTGGATTTGATGTTTACGCTGTATATGTTAAGTCTGAAAAAATGTTTAAAGTACTCGAAGATAAATTAGTGGTTCAGCCGCACTTTGGTTGATTAATTGTTGTTTTTTTTATTACTCTGGAATGGGTAGAAGGCACATGCTAATAATTTCATCACAACTAATTGACAAAGTGTCTAAATGTCTGTCCCTTTGATTTATTTAGATTTTACAGTGAATTTTTACAAACTATCAAGCACTGTAAGTTTAAATAGAATAAAGACACATATGTACATTCTTTCTTACTAGATATTGCTTTGACTACATATGCAGCTTTTGTGACTCATCATTCTCTTGTCAAACCGGTGGCCCAGACTCTTCCTAAATATCTGCGTGTTATTTCTGTGTTTCCAGGTTGAGGGAACTTTGTGTGAAACTAATGTTTCTCCACCCCGTCGACTACGGCCGAAAGGCTGAGGAACTGCTCTGGAGGAAGGTTTACTACGAGGTCATCCAGGTCATCAAGACCAACAAGAAGGTAAGCGGCGGGAATCCCCGTTTGGAAAGCAGTTTGTTTTCTAAACTTGCTTCTGTACAAAGGTCATTGTAACCATGAACTGGTATTTTGTAGTCAGTGACATGTAAATTGCATTTGTAATTTGTAATTAAACATTGTGTATTTTGCTGTTTCTGTAAAGCATCGGTGTAAAACCAGGGCTTCTGCTCTGTTGGCTTGTTTTCAGTTGTTATGACTTTGTTTCATCAGTGTCAGAAAAGCATTTTACACTAAAGACAAAAAAATCACTGTAGAAACTTAAATACCAAACCTCATGGTGCATCACTCTGTAAAATAGTGTGTTTCTACTGATCCATGGCCCATTTCAAATGAATGAGTGGCAGAGTAGCAAGTATGGAGTGTTATTCAGATGGAACAGTGGTGCTGAATATACTTTTCAGTCAATGTGCATTCCAATCCCTCCTTTTTTAAAGATATTTTGGGTTGTTTGTTGCAAGAGGATAAATACAACACCTTTTGAGGATAGATGGGAAAAGCTGAGGAAACAGCTCACATGACGTACACTGCATCAGGGAGTCCCTGCATTCATAGATTTATGCATTAGGATTTATTCATATTATGTCAACAAATTCATGTAATTATGTAGATTTTTTACGTTGGGAATTGTTTTGAGTTTATGACAAATAGCTGAACAGTAACTTAATATAACTTTATTTTGGTAAAACATTGTTTTTCTTTTTAGAAAATTGGTGTTAAAATACATTTAGTTCTAGAACATTATTAGCAATAGGGTGCTGGTACCGGTATCAGAGCACCAATGTTCTGCCATTCGATGTGAGACTGTCCTGTATAGAGGCTCAGACTTATGTTTGCTTATGTTCCATAGTTTTATTGTTCACTAAAACCAGTTTTACTGCACAAAACAAGTGACCTGATGTTCTCATTGAACTTGAACAAGAGATCAATCCTAGTGTTTGTTGCATAGAATTTTGCTTGGACACGGTCTTCTTCATAATGTAGTTCTAATCTACCAAACCCTTTGCATTCCGTTCCTGTTGTGTCCACTGTGTGACTTGTTGTCTGTGTTCACCTGTAGCACGTCCACAGTCGCAGCGCTCTGGAGTGCGCCTACCGCACACACCTGATTGCTGGCGTGGGTTTCTATCAGCACCTGCTGCTCTACATCCAGTCCCATTATCAGCTGGAGCTGCAGGACTGCATCGACTGGACCCATGTCACAGACCCACTCATCGGTTAGTAGCACAAAACCCACATTCACATCAGAGAAAAAGGCTGAATACAAATCATACAAATCCACTAGCATCTACTGAACCCTTAATAAGTATCTGTGAGTGATGTTTTTATACAAGGCCACTGTCTTACCCTTATTAGAAACATCTGAGATGACTGGGTTTCTAATTGAGTGTTTGAATGTTTAATGGATTTCAGTATTTTTTCCCCTCAAAAGGCACCACTTCATATTAACCATGATTTCTAACACAAATATATAATTTTTGCGCTTCTTACAAGTCTCTTCTGACTTCATTCACTGTTGTATGGTGCATGTTTCAAAACTCATGTGATATTTATGGTGAATCCCGTGGAAAGTTTGACCTTTTTTATGGCTGGTATTAAAATGCGTTGCATGCTTGGACCAGGGCTTCGTACAATGGACACGTTTCATTTTATAGACCAGGTGTTTGTGTCCATTGTGTGAACCTGGCAGATCAGATGTCACTGCTCCCCCGAGAATATCCAAAGCATGACAGAGCTGAACAAGTGTCAAATTGTTGGCGAGTGTTTTTAGGGGCACCCAAGGTACTGGACTGAACTGTACACATGACACTCTGAATCCTAGAAAGAACACATCATTTCTATTAACTCTCTTTGGAGCTCCATAGATGGACTCTTTGAATATGTTTGCTGTCAAACCTTTAAAGCCTAATCTTAGGCTACGTTCAGACAGCAGGTCTTAATGCAGTTTGGATTTTTTTGGTGATGTCTGATTTCTTTTTTTGTGTGTGTGCTTGTTCATATTACACATTTAATGTAACTTCTATCAGTTTTGAGTATGAATTGAATGTGACCCTGAAGTGACCCGCATGCGCAAAAGTGAAAGTGGACTGGATTAGATTTGAAAAAAATCAGTTGTTGAAACTGTCCTTAACAGATCGGATACAGGTCACAGATGGGCACAAAAATCTGATTTGGGCGACATTTACCCACAGTCTGAAATGTAGCCTCAGACAGTTCCTCTGAATGGTTTAGAGATGGAGGACCAATGGGTCTCTAACTGTGTTTTGATTATCAGCAAATGATTGAAAATAGACTGTTCCTTTATTATAATAAGGTCATCCTGATATTAATCTACTTTGAATTATTGTGTCACTTAAATCCTTGATGGGAGAAAAACCTCTTTGTGCTCTGTTTTACACAGGCCGAAAGAAACCAGTGTCGTCCACCCCCAAGGAGATGGAGTGGGCACAGATGGCCTGCCACCGCTGCCTGGTCTACCTTGGAGATCTAGGTAATAATAATAATAATAGAATAAAAATGGACTCCATATGCCCTTGTAAACACTCGGCTTTATAAAGATGCATGGGGTTGTATTGGATTAAAGAACATTATAGAACATTGTAGATCATGTCTGTAGTTTTGGGGCTATTAATGATTTGAAAAGGGTTAGGACAGTTTTTGAAAGCTCTGAAATAATGATAGTTGACAGCAGAAAAAGGCCAATGGTAGTTGCATAATCATTAATGGATCTGTGAAAAAATTATTTTACTTTATTAGAAACTGTAAGTAATTTATAAGGAAATCTGAAACTGTACATCAAACTAACCATAAAAATCTGGGTGACTCATTTTTCAATTTCCACATTTTGAGGTGATATTTTTCCTCAGTCACTAATTCCAGTCACTGCCAAGTTCTACCAGGACTGGTTTAAAATGGTGGTATCGCCACCACGTGACCAAAATGATCTGTCTCTAGTATGAACACGTGCAACTTTTGAGAAGCAGCTGGTTCTCAAAAGACAGGTGTACTAGAACTGACTGACCTCATCATCTGGATAAATCTCAATTAGTTGTATGATCTACCTCTCTCTGCCTCTGATTGCACATATTGTGTATTTTAAAAGAAGCCACAGTAAAAACCTTCCTACTCAGTTAACATTTGTTGTATGTGGTCTGTTTATTAGTGTAACTGTGTTTTACAGAGCGTTGGTCGAACCTGTGGGTTGGTAGCGTTAAGGTTTTGCTAACAGACCACGAGACTAATGAGTTTATTTCAGCCCATTTATGCTGATACTTAAGAATTTGTTTGGATTCAGTCCACATTAATCTGCAAGCGGAATAATGACAAAGAATTCCTGTAAATCTGTGAGTCTCTGACATGCAGTGAGTCCTATTTATTCAAAAACTGTGTTGGTAATAATTACGCCACAGTCACAGTGGATGTAATAAATTGAAACACTGCAGTATCACGTATATGTACGGGAAAATGTGGACTAGTTTATTTCATCTAGGTATCGTCAATATTGTAGTAATTTCACTCGTGTCTACAAGGCATCACACACAGCCTGACCTTCAGAGACTAGAGGGAAACATGGAGCAGTCTGGTTGTAACTCACCTACATTTTAGAAGAAGTGAGAAAATTGTGACTCAGATTGTGGCTCCTGATTCTATCTCAAAAGAACATCATATGATCTTTTCTCCAGATCAACCAGCATTTACAGTCCCTGATAAAGTCAGTCAATAAATTGACGTGTAGTTGATCAATTGGAATCAGAAATGGTCTATATGAAAGTCAGACACCTTTAGTGTACACTTATGTTATCAAATAGTTTTTTATCATTCATTGAGTTTTAGCATTTAATTAAAACAGAAAGGTTAGGTTTTGTTTGGGTAAAAGTCTTGTCACATAGAAAAATAACGTAAAAATTATAGATATACTTTATTTTGAATACACAAACATGCTACAATAACATCAGAACATAAAGCCATGGTGCTGTGGGGAAAAATGGAATATGGTGTGTAACTCCCATGAGCTTGGAGGACTGAATCCATACGACTCATCAATGACTGAACTTATTGATGAAGTCTTTTAGAATAGCAAAGAAAGCAGTCTGTCGGAACTCCCAGAGTTCAGCGGGATTTTTCAGTTTCATCTCCCAAGCCTCCTCCTTCATCTTACCACAGATATGCTCAATAATGTTCATGTCTGGTGACTGGGAGGGGGGGTAGTCCTGGAGCACCTTGATCTTCTTTGCTTTCACGAACTTCGATGTAGAGGCTGAAATACAACAAGGGGTACCATCCTGCTGCAGAATTTACCCTCTTTTATGAGTTGGAATTTAATGGGCAGCAAGAATGTCTTGATACTTAAGCTGTTGTTGCCACACACTCTGCACATCTCACACCCCCATACTGGATGTAACCTCAACATCAAACTTGACTGTTTTTCTGGGTGAATCTTGGGTCCATGTGAGTTCCAACAGGTCTTCAGCTGTGATTCAGTGAACATCAACTTTCTGTCCATTGTCCATCCTTTCTGCCAGCTGTTCTTATGCAGCTAGACTTCTGTCAGTGACTACTTGTTATATTCCTGACCCTGTTTCAAATCTTCCTTATCAATTCTATAGTAGTATTTATGTTAATTTCCTAAATAATGAGTAGATTGTCCATTTTGTTAAAAGGTTCCTGTTGTCCTCTTGTGTTACAGCGCGTTATCAGAATGAGCTGGCTGGAGTTGAGGCTGAGCAGCTGGCAGAGAGGTTTTACCATCAGGCTCTGTCTGTCATGCCTCACGTCGGTAAGTAACTAACCTAAACTACTGAACCAGTCCAACAACCCTGTCAGAGGTGCGTTTCCAGGCTTCCTGTGTGTGTCCCTTTTTAAAAAGGACAGGAACAAATGAGTCTCTGTCTTCAGTGTTTTTAATTATTCGATTTTGATCATCTTGTCTTTTAATGCGCCAGGAAATAAATGTTGTGTTGTCATTTTTCTCACCCACTCCTTGCAGGAATGCCTTTTAACCAGCTGGGAACCCTAGCAGGGAGTAAATTCTACAATGTTGAAGCTACCTACTACTACCTACGCTGGTGAGTCATGTGACAAGTACTTTTTTAAGTCATATTCCTTGTTGAAGTAGATCCAGTAAATCTCAACAGATACTTGATTTGTGCATCTAGCATCCAATCAGAGACCCCCTTTGAGGGCGCCTACGGGAACCTCAAACGCCTTTTCGACAAAGCTGCCAAGATGTACCACCAAGTGAAGAAGCAGGAAATGAAGAAGCTGTCTCCATCTCGACAAAGGTGAGGACGGCATGGTCTAAACTCTTAAGCTCTGGGTAACAGAACAAGAGCGACCGTCCTCCTGCAGGAGCGGTCTGGCCGAATGTGTTCGATATGAAATAATTGTCAAATCATTATTACTTTTCTGTTTAAAGGCAGATTTTGGGGTGGGTTCTAACTAAAAATTCTACAAACGAGACTGTTATTTGTGGTTTTTAAGTATTAGACAAAGACAAAACAAGATGAAAACAATGTGAAATACAAAACCAGGTCTTGGTACATCTGAAGTTTCTGTTTTCCTGATGTATCGCTTACAGTTCCTGTCAAAAATGTAGAAATGCCCCTCTTATATAGTTTTTAGAGACAGATGCATGGTGTTCTGTTTACATGCCTCAAAGTAGGTGGATGAACAGTATGAATATTTATTTTGACCAAACAAATGCATAAATCTGCAGATATTGATGCCAAAATGCCTTAGGAACTAACAGGAGTTTGAAGATCAAATGTAATTGTAGGTTAAAAACCCTATAGACATCTGAATGGGGACTGTTGAAAATATTTTATAGAGCAATATAAAGTAGTTCTAATCAGTTATCAAAATGTTAGGACAGTTCATATAAATCATTTGAGGCTCTTTGTATCTATTTTGTTGAATGTTACTATTTGTTACTTGCTTGGCGTTATCTTTATGACTTTATGATATTTTCTGTACAATGGCACCAAAGATCAAAATCTAAAAAAAAAAACACGGATATCATCTTACACAGATCACAGTGGATCTACAAATACACAAAACATTTAGGAAAAGGCAAAATATTGGTAAAATTACACTTATTTTTGTTAAGACATTGCAGGTTGTTCATATTTTTTCAGGTAAATCACTTTTTTTTGTGAAAAGGTGGTTTGTAAATGTTCAAATTTTCATGTAATTTAACTTCTTTTACACTAAAAGAAAAGAATTTGCTGTATCATCTTGAATTTTGAAACATGTTAAAAGCAGACAGTTTTTGGTCAATAAATTGAGAAGATATATGAAGTTTATTGTACATTTTAGTTTAGTTTTGCTCAAGAAAAATGGTGTCAAAATCCTTTAAATCCCCTCTATAATTATGTGCCTCTTTTGTTCAGATCTAAAGACATTAAGCGTCTGTTGGTGAGCTTCATGTACCTGCAGAGTCTCCTTCAGCCCAAGAACAGGTGAGTCCAGGTGTCGGCCTCGTATCTTCACTGGCTCAAAAAAACCATTCAGCATGCTTCAGACCTGGATTTTCTTTCATCTTTTTATCTTTTGCTTTGTCTCTTCACAGCCTGATGGAGACGGAGCTGACGTCGCTATGCCAGTCGGTGCTGGAGGACTTCAATCTGGTCTTGTTCTACCTGCCACCGCCGACACCCAGCGGTGCTCACCAACCCCCCAGCGAGGAAGAGGAGGAGCAGCAGCAGCACTCCGACAACTCCTGCCCCGTCCTGCCCGACACACTGGTGTTTAAGATGGTGGTCACATGTCTGATGGTGGTGCACAGCCTCAAGAGGGGAGGTGGGTTGAACCTTCAGCATCCCTGTGAGAGGACAAGGATGTGGGAAAACAGCTGAAAGAGCCGCACAGAACTGATTCAATGAAGTTATCTAGTCATGGACGTCTTATGTGCAGGAAACAATGTGGGCTCGAAACACAAAACCACTTATTTTATCAATTAATAAATCCTCCTTTACCCATTCTGCTAAACAACTATGGGTTAAAATGACAATGGGGCCAATTTTAGACAATGGTGACATAGTCTACAGGTTTACAACAAAAACCCTCCTTCACAAACTGGATGTTGTTTACCTGCTTTGTGACTGGAGCTCCATTTAACACTCACCAGTGCTCCTTGTATTCTGATGATTCCACTCATCTGTAGGAGACCTTAAAGCTGAGTTCATTCAGTCCGCTCTCCTCTCCTTTTTATTTTTTTTATTTACAAAGTGGTTATTGCCACAGTACTGTGGGACTAACTCTCTCATTTGTGTATTGCCACAGAGCCAATCAGCGCCCTGCTTCTATCATGTGTAAACTGGTAACCTGTCCCCCTGCTGCCACAGTACTGTCGCAATAAGCATCGTACATGCCATGTGCCTATCCAGTTACAGCAGAAGGCTGGGGGACCAGTTATTGGAGGCTATGTCCAGATGACAACGCTCTCACTATTTTTCTTTTATGGATTCTAAAAGTTTTGTGTCCATACACGTATCTGTGTCCAGGTGGAAACTGGAAAACTGGGTTAAAATGGCGCAATACGTATGCCAAACCTGTATGTGGCACTGTACACAAACACAGACAGAGCCGCAGGATACACTAAAATACAGATGAATGCAGTGAGCATGTGCATGAGCTCATGTTGGGGGTTTTTTTCTGGTCATGTGGTACTATGGCTTCAGTGTTTCCAAAAAGTGGTGTTTTGCCTATCCATACGACCACGTGAGGGCAACATTGAGAGACAAGTTCTCCAAAAATACCATTTCAGGGCACCGACAATGCCGGTGTCATGTGGACAAAGGTTGAAACAATATTAAACTTTTGCAGATTGACATAATTTTGTTCTTGTGTGTTTGGGACGTATACGCCATGTATCACCACAGTACTGTGGCAACAAGAGCTAATGAGTTCATGGAACTGTAGATTGGTTCTTTGACAACAAAATGTTATTACTGCTTATTGTCACAGTACAAATGCTAACATTTGATGGGCTCTGTAGAAATGGACAAACTAGTATTTTGTGCCACAGTACCGTGGCAGTAGCCATTGCCTTCTCTTTAACCTGTCCTGTTCAATGTAAGTGGACTGGGGCCATAAGGAGCTTGACAAATTGTATCTAAGAGGGTTTTGAACCTTAGATGAATTCCCCCTTTTGGTTGGATTTTATTATTTTATTACTGTACGAATATTACCTGATGGAAGAACAGGCTTGAGTTATACACTAACAAATACTGATAAAGACCCTGAAACAGAAACAAACCACAGGTGAAAACAGAACAGCGAGAACAACCAGAACAACATCAGAGGAACATCAGTGAATTGAAAAACAGAATAGTCCAATATCAAAATAAACAGTAGCAAACAACAAGTGAAAAAAACACAACAAAAACAGAAGAAAAGATTTCATATATTCAATATAACCATTAGTACAGATCATTGCACTTGCTTTTAGCCATTTTGTTTTTAATACATCACCATATACTCTACCTGTTACTTCTTGGCCAGGTTGTCATTGTAAATGAGAACTGGTTCTCAGTTGACCTTCCTTGTTAAACAGAATGAAATAATGATGTATGTTTTCTTTCCTAAGGTTCAAAGCAGTACAGTGCATCTATAGCCTTTACTTTGGCACTCTTCTCACACCTCGTCAACCACGTCAACATCCGGCTGCAGGCTGAACTGGAGGAAGCGGAGAGCCAGGTGCCGCCTCTGCACACAGACGCTACAGGTACGAACACAAACGCATGTCTGTCAATTTTGATCATTTTAAGTCAAGAAAGTGATGCTCTGTCTTTGAAATTCATTAAGTAACATGTAGTGTGAAGGCAGAGTAAGCATCACCAACACCAAAAGGGCTGTTAGCCCAGCATATTTCACCTTGTTCTTGGAGAAGGTGGTGAAAAATATTAGAGGAAGTGAAAATGACTGCAAGTCTGGTCATGTTGAAGCTACAGATGTCTTCAGCAGTTCTGACACATCATTGTCAGAGACACTTATAAAGACATCATCTCTATGACTTTGGCATGTGTAGTATTTCTATGAACAGATTAAAAAAAATGGTCTCTTTCCATTGAATACAAGAGTAAATACAATATTTTTCTGACATTAGGTCCCATCTGGCCAAACTCCTCTGTATTAGGGCAAAATAAAAGGTCAAAACATTAGATAATAGAAAGCTTTTTTAATTTACTGTTTACTAGTATTCATCAAAGCATGCAATGAAAAGATATGATCCATTGATATTTGCATAAAAAAGTGATTATAATTAAATAACTTAAATTAACTAACCTGTAGTCTTTCACTTTAGTCTTTTAGTTTTAGTGTTTTTTGTGCAGCTTGTATGGAATAATAACAGGATAAATGTAATGGATGACCCATTTGAACATTTTTAGCCTGTCCAAAAGAATGATGCATTACATGGTCAATCAAAGCCAGAATTAAAGATACAGCCCCTTCTCCTGCAGCTCTATTCCCTCTGATAGAAGCACAGTCTGTATATAAACATAGAGCTAGTGACGTTGTTTTGTGTAGCAATTGAAAAGTTACGCCAAAGTGTCCCAGTTAGCGGAGTCATGTTTCTGTGAATGCACCTGGAGTCTTTACACCTGCTAATGTCCGTTTTATTTCCACCGTCTGAAATTTTTTATGATAGCCTGGATTTTCCAAACCCTGAAAATAGAGCCAACGCACATAAATCTGAGGCTAAAAAAATGATCCTAAGTCAGAACGGTAAAAGTCCCAGTCAGGTGCAAGAGTGTCAGCCAGATTAAAGTCCTGATCTCTGAGTTAAAAATGAACACCTTTAGGTAGTACTGCTTCTGTTTTAGCATGATTTTTTTCTGGACTGGCAGTTAAATGCCACTGAAAGTAAAAGACACACATTCACTTCTTCTGACATGTTCAGTCAGGAAGAGATTGATGTATTTTCTAGAAATTAGATAGAAATAGAAATTAAAAACAATAGATTTAACAATTTCTTTAATTCTGTACATCTAGATGACCTCGATGTGGCTCCGGTGACAGACCACTGTGACGAAAGGCCTCTGCAGAACGGATCAGTGGACCAGGAGGACGAAGACGAGGAAGAGCACAAGGATGAAGACAGCTGCAACAGGGTCAGTCCCAAAACCACCATCAGCGTGGAGGAGCAGCAGAAGTTAGAAGAGGACAAACAGAGGCAGAAGAAGAAGTACACCCGACTGTCACGGCTCCGCAGACGTCGCTGTGCCCGCAAGGACGGTCAAGGAGACGACGAAAGCGACCTGAGCGAAGGCTTCGAGAGCGAAGAAGACGAGGATGATGATGAGGAGAGGAGAGGTCATACCGACTCTACATGCGCAACCTCGACGGAGCCTACAGTTAATCCATCTGTTCTGAGGAAGGAGGGCAAGAGAGACCCCCTGGGGGAAGAGGGCAGCTGGGGGAGCGGCTCCGAGGAAGAGGAGGAGGGGGGAACGGCCTTCGACGTGGAGACCGACTCAGACATGAACAGTCAGGAGTCTCGCTCAGATCTGGAGGACATGGAGGACACGGAGAACTCAGACCACCTGGAGAGTCAGGCCCGGGAGCACCAGGATGAAGAAGAAGATGAAGAGCAGTCAAAGGAGGAGGGAGGGGAGCGGGACGGCGACACCCCTCCCACCACCAATGGGCCCCTCCTCCCCAGCGACCCCAGCATCAGCACCAACCTCCAAGCCATGTCCTCCCAACTATTCCAAGCTAAACGCTGCTTCCGCCTCGCACCTACCTTCAGTAATGTGCTACTAAGACCCCAAGGCTCCTCTTTGTCAGGCGCCCCCACCCCAACCCCGACCCCCACTGATGTGTCTGCCCCCCCCTC
>JAPTYQ010000009.1:5068879-5082111 GCA_029814465.1 Ostorhinchus cyanosoma
TTTAACAAAAGAAAAATGAAACAATTATTTTTTCAAACTGAAATTCATTGGCTTTGGCTCATTTTCTGTGAAGAACAATAATCCAAACACATTTTCAGTGACCACATACTGTCCACCCACCCTACGCATTTATATTCCATACAGGGGGTTTGGTGGGTTTAGTTGGGGAACATCTTGCTTCATTTGTAAATGTGTTTTTTTTTCCACTCACTCCACTTGATTGTAACTGATTTTCTTTTTTTTAATTACATTTTACTAAAAAAAAGATGTTCCACATTAATTCATAAATGTGATCTAACAAAAGTAAAGGGCAAATAGGAACCATGTTTTCTGTTCATATGACTGGTAATTGGGATGATGAAGTAAACATATGTTGAGTATTTGAACGTAAAATAGTTTGATTGTGTTGTTTTAAAAACTCAAAACTCTAGCGGGTCCAACAGACCCATGAACACTGACTGAGGAACAAAAACACTAACACCACACAAGAGTTAATCTGTGTCTCAGTGCGAGTGTCTGAAGAACGCCAAGTGACTTCTTTTTTTTGGGGATAAAACTTTGTGTTCTCCTTTAATTTTTAAACTTCTTCTGATTATAAAACATAATTTTAGATGTTTATCGCAGAGTATAATGTACATCATTGTGATAAAAAGGGGGGAAAAAACAATCATGTGTATGCATGTCTGATATGTATTTTACTTCAGCAATAAGGTGCTGTTGAAAACATTTGAAAATAAGCCTTGAAAGTGCTTGAATTTGACTTTGAACAATATGTGTGAACCTTGATGTTAAAAAACAAAACACCTTTGAGTTCTGAGTGAAACCCACTGTACATGCATTGTTTTGACACCTGTGTGTGTTGGGTCCTGTCAGGCGGCCGTCGGGGCGGCGGGCGCTGCTGGGATGGAGCTGAAGAACATCATGGAGTTCTACCGACAGTGGAAGGAGATTGGCTGAGAGTCGGACGGGGGAGGCGGCTGTCGACGCTGCGAACAGCTGATCGATCACAACACTCGCTCCCTCTCTCTCTCCCACTCTTTTGCTCTGTGTGTTATCTGCGTCTCCAAAAAGGCAAAAAAACAACAACTCAAAGGCGGATGGAAAGAGTTAAAAGGTTTAATAAAGAGGGCTGGGAAAAACAAGGAGGAAACTTAAAAAAAAAAAACTTAAAAAACAAAGCAAGGAGAAATGTGAGCGAAAAGAAAAGGAGCTATAAGAAAACGCAGATGGTTCTCCCCTCACCTCCCACTCCTAATCCTAACCATAAAGAGTGACCCCTAGTGGTCAGAGTGAGGAAACAGAGGAGGGGATGAAAACACAACTTTGAAGTGCCCCTGGTTCACACCCTAACCAGGTCTAAATACACTGTATATGTTAGCAAAGCAACGTGTCGAGAGAGAAAGCGCGCGTACACACAAACACACATCAACACAATCATGCTCCGATGAATCCATGTAGATGTTTAGAGCAGTGGTTTGGACCCCAACCATCCAACCCCCCCAACCCCCCTAGTAGACCCAGGTCTCTAGAACTGGTTGAAGACACAGACTTGTCTGGGATGAGCTTCTTAAGTGACTTTTTTTTCTTTAGTTTTGTCTTTTTTTGCGGTGTATACCTTGTGATCAGTGACTTTGTGCTTTCTCTGTACAAGGAAAAAAGAAGAAAAGCTAAGCAGGCGTCGCCCTGTGCAAAAGTTTTAATTTGGATTTTATTTTTGTACCCGAATGACATTTATTTTTTTTTCTCTTTTTTTTTTTTTTTTTTCTTTTTTGTAATCTGAGGCTGAATGAAATATGCAAGAATGTTCGAGAGTAAAGGGGTCGGGGTTTAACATGTGTTCTTAAAAACAGTCTGTGGGTTCTGAAAGGGGAGGGGGATTCTTTATTTATGGCGGTGTCATGTTGTCGGGGGGGAGGAAGGAGGTGCCGAGTAGCATCGTCTTCATGTGTAGCTACAAGAATCAGACGAGATGTTTTCTACAGAAAAAGGAAAAATGTGGGTTGTTTGCACCCCGTCACCTCCTTTTAAAAACCTATATCCCATCTCCAGTTCAAACCATCTCCATAGTGACTGTCCCATCATCAGTGCAAAAGAAAACCAGTATATGTGTGTGGCCATGAATTGAACAATAAAAAGAAACTCATTTAAAATAACAGCTTCTGTCCTCGTTTTATTCAACATCACTGTTCGACTAAATCTGATCCAATCCATCTTTATTTATAGAGCACAATTTTAAACCACAAAGGTTTCCAAAGTGCTGTACAAAAAAAAGAACACAGTTAAACATAAAACATAATAAAAGCTAAAAAAAAAAAAACTAAAATAAAAACCAGTAAAACAATAAATGAATGAATAAATAAATACACTGTCCAGCTCAGATAAAATATATCTGTGAACTTAAAATCAACATCCTAAGTGGTGTAAAAAGCCGAGGAGAAGAGGTGGGTTTTAAGAAGGGTTTTAAAATCCAACAGCGAGGAGGTCTGTCTAATGTGCAGCTGCAGTTCATTCCAGAGTTTTGGAGAACGCTCGGTCCGTCTGAGCTTCAGCCTGGTTTTCAGAACCCTCAGGAGCAGCTGGTCAGCTGACCTCAGATCAGCTGGGCATGTAGGGGTGCAAGAGCTCAGAGAGGTACGCTGGGACCAGACCATGTAGACAATTAAAAGCAAATAAAAGAATTTTTAAATGAAATGGATAGGAAACCAGTGGAATGAAGCTAAAATTGGTGAAATGTGCCCAAACTTTCTTGTGCCAGTTAAAAGACGTGCAGCTGCATTCTGAACAAGCTGAAGATGTGCGATGGAGGACCCACTAACCCCCATAAAGAGTATTGGAGTGATGCAGCCCAGTGCTCACAAAGGCGTGGGTTACTGTTTAATTTACCAGCTGCCTTAACTGGAAGAAACTCCACTTCACCACAGCTTTAATCTGGGCGTCGTCCACTATTACCCCCAGACCCCTAACTATTGGTGTGGCATGCCAAGGAACCTAGATCAAGTGAGGGGGGGGGTGTCTTTCATTTGTTAAAATTTAGAAAGTTTAGAACCATCCAGGCGTTGACCTCTTCCAGACAGTTGAACAGTGGTTTAAGGGCCAGAAAATGCCTGTGACTGGGTTCAGATTCATGTTAGAATTCTAGGTTTGTGTTCAATATTAAGAAAAAGGGAATTTGATCTGATGTAAAAACATGGAAGAAGCAGATCTTCAAATTCAAAATAACCTCGTTTTTGTCTTTAAAGGGTACATTTTCTCATTTTATGCATTTAATATATTTTCTGAGTTCAGTTGTTTCACAGAAGTTGGATCTGAATTGAGCTGAAAATATTAATTCCACATGCAAATAAACTCCAAACTGTTTGCATTTTCAAATGTAATTTTCTGTTTCACTGTTGTCACCATCCCTGACTGAAGCCATTGTCAGGTGTTTGGTCTTGTTTCATGCAAAATCCCTTTAGTTCCTTAAACACTGCTCAAAAAAATAAAGGGAACACTAAAGCAACACAGTCTAAGTCTAAGTCAATCCCACTTCTGTGAAATCAAACTGTCCACTCAGGAAACAACACTGACTGACCATCAATTTCACCTGCTGTTGTCATGTTCAACTGTAAAGAACACAGGATTTAATAAGAATATTTCATTCAATCAGATCTTGGGTGTGTTATTTTAGTGTTCCCTTTATTTTTTTGAGCAGTATATTTGTGTGAACATGGTCTTTTTGACTAATAAATCACCAACTGTTTGTAGAATAACTTAATAATCAACCAGTGAATTTTCTTTTTTCTGGAGTGAAAAGTAATTAAGTGTTTTGAATCAACAAATTCACCTGTTTGTCCATTTCTGACTCATGACAGTTTTATTTCCTTTAAATCAGTCACATTTTATTTATATAGAACCACATCATAACACAAGTGATCTCATGACACTTTACATTTAAAGCTGATCTGAAACAGACTCTGGAGCCAGTTTACAGAAGGAACTCAACAGGAGCAAAGACTTCGAGAAGGTGGAAGGAAACACTACCTTTAACGGGCAGAAACCTGGAGCAGACGCTGGTTACGGAGGACAGACGTCTGACACCGGAGGAAAGAGAGAGGGTTAAAGGAAGAGGGAGAAGTGTGGGGGGACACAGGGATGCACATGAAACTGAAGTATAGATGTTAAAAACAGGACGAAAGCTCCTGTGGTTCGACGGCATATTTAAACTGGCACCAAATGAAAGCCCATGTGACTTCTTATCTCCTGCTAATAGTAATTCTATCAATATGTTCAACTGTTTGGAACTTATAGCACTTTGAAATGTGTCCCATTATAAACCAATGGGGTTTTTAACATTTAAAACAAAACGTCACCACAAAAACACACCAATATTTCAAAACACACACACAAAAAAACAAAGGCTCTTCATAAACAACAGGCGGCCTTGCTTTTATTTTCTAATTGCACTGATGGATGAATCTTTTCCTTCTTATCTCACTCTGCTTTGAAACAGTCGAAGATATTAGAATGCATTCCAATTTCACTGCTTTTTCTGTCACTCATTTTCCTCACCTTTGTGTGTTCTTCATGTTGGTTATGTGTCTGTTTGTACTTCATTATTCTGTTTAGGCAGCGCAAAAGGCTTATTATTGATGTCACATGTTATGTTACTACATTACCTGCTCAAATAGACTGAATCTGATGCAGCATGTGCATGTGTTATATTGACCGATTGTCAAAATGATGAGTTTCATTTTGAAGAATAAAACTTGATGATATAATACAGATGTGTGTCAACAATGGGCTTTAGACTTTATTCAGTGACTGTTACAGTCTGTGGAAACACAGAGGTGATCTGTTGGTGGTTTTGGTCCGAAGTGTGTTCTGTGCGTTACTTCCTTCTGCTGTTGAGAGTTTGGAAAGTAAAAAAAAACAACAATAAAACCAAACGGTGACAGCTTCTTTTGAATGAATGAGTTTATTAATGAATTTAAGGCCACTCTGGACTGTGCAGAATACATAAAGAGAGCAGAGAAACTGAAACACACATCAACCTAATTTGCTTCAGCATGAACCTGTGACAGCCGCTTCCTTCCTTCCTTTCGCTTGTCTACATCAGAATGAAATCTAATCAAATCAAATGCTACAAAGCTTATAAAAATAAAACATCAGCTCATATGATCCATTGTACAGAATGGAGACTGGACACTGTGACTTTAGTAATGCAAGCCTCATGTGTATGTACTTTTTGCTCAGAAATGCCCTTCTCCGGAACCCTCTATATTTACACACATTTGGCCAAAAGATACCTCAAGAAGTGTCACAGGAAAAAGTACATTCAAAGTCACGATAAAACCAGTTCACAACATTGACATTTTAGCATGCTTCATATTTACTATATGAGCACTGATATGTATTATCTCCATATTGTGCTCTGTACATTCCCACACCCTTAACTGGTGGGTTTCCTGCCATGCATATTCGGCCTTTAAGAGAGATGCTGTTGTACTAGTGATCAAGTGTCGAAAGGCTAGTCTTAAAGGCCATAGAAGTTGAGTATGATGAAATATTATTATGATAATACAAGGTCGTCTATTAGTCAAAAATCACAGGCAGCCACTCTCAGAGCGCGTCTGGTCCACAAATACCACAGTGATCTCATACCAGCATTGGAAGAATCTCAGAACAAAACAGCACTGAATGATCCCTGTCCATTCATCGAAGCACAGGGTTTAACAAGGGGTGGGGGGGGGGAGACAATTGGTGAAATGAACAGAATGGGAAATGCGTTTGCTTCTGTGATCAGAGCTCTGAATGCAGTCGTCTTTGGTTTCAGCCTGTACAGCCACACACACTGGGTTTTGTTTTCACTTTAAAAAAAACCAAAAAAACAATCAAATCTGTCAGAGAACGATGGATTCAACATGCAGTGCACGAGCAGAGGAACAGTGGGGATACACACCAGGTCAGCGCTGGGCTCATTCAGTTCAGACAAACAAAGCAAAAATCGAACCACATGTCTCCTATGAAGCATCAGGGAACTACAAAGGATTATTATCAGCATAATGAAGAAGAAAAATCTGATATTTGGAGAATAAAGACATATTATAGTTAGAAAAAAATATGTTAACTCATAAAGAGCCAGTGCTACTTATTAAGGTTTCTCTACATTTAACTTTTAAGAGATTTATTACTATTGTCAGGCTATCTTCCTTATTTTGCATTTTTTTTTCAGTGTAAATCATGTATTTTCCTATATTTAATGTACTGATCATGTAGATGTTCATTAAAGATCAGAATAAAGTTGAGGGTTATTCTATCAAAAACAGAAAACTCATGAAAAAGTGATTTTTTTTCCCAGCTAAGATATTAAAAACTGAACATACAAACAAATGTCTCCATCCACTGTCATTGATCCAACTCCATGGGTTTTACTGGTGAATCAATGTTGTAGAAGAGGACGGCGTTTCCACGCTAACTATGAAACCTCTGAACATCTAAATGGGTCGTATCTGATGACCATGAGAAGATGACAAACTGCATTTTACATGTATTAATAGGATTAATGGATCAGAAGTTATTAAACAGTTTAGATCAGTAGATGTTTTTTGTCGCTGGTGGATGTTTGGGCCTTTATGGGTTAATATTTGAAGAATAAAGTTACAATATGCAAAGATAAATATAAGAATAAAGTCAGTACATTGAAAGAAAACTCATATTTCCAGAATAAAGTTGGTTTTTTTCTCCTTAAGATGAAGAGTTGACCAAAAACTAGCAGCTGAACTGAACTCAACAGTCCGAGTCCAGATGCTGCGGTTTCATTTTCTTATTTAACCTTTCATTTTATCCTAGTAATAATATGACTTTTCTCTCAAAATGCCTCTATACTTGTTCTAAAACTGCTTTACTCTTGAAATATCAGACTTCCCTCCTCAGTGTGTCTTTATAAATTCATTTCCTTTAGACTAAACTCGGTAAAGCAGCACCATGTCTCCTGACAGTGTTTCAGGGAAGCAACTGCAAATGTGCAAATATCTCAAATATCTTCAAATATTTGATACCTAATACCATATTGTTTTTTTTTTCTTTAGATAATTCCATGATTTAAACATGTACATTTTTCTCAACCCAAAAAATACACCATTTTCTTTTAACAGCAAAAATTTCTTTACAGTCTGGGATAAATATCATGCCGTAATTTGAAAAACAAAAGCTTTTAGAACATTTTAGGTTTTTAGATTTATAAGCACATCTCAAAGCTGACACAATGTTTTGGCAAAATCAATTAAATAAACTCTACAGATGTGTAATTCAATATTCCTTTCTTTTTTTTTTTTTTTATAGTGTTTCTCCAACACATTTTTACATTTGTCACTGTTCTCATACTGTTACCAAATTGAAACCCTGAAAAAGCTGATTTGAAAACTCAGGAAAAAGCCCTGAAACATTGAAACTTGAGTTTGGAAATGGGAAATAATTACGTAAATAGCAAATGGTTCTTTCAGAGCTTTTCAGACATATAGCGATTAAAGAGATATGGATTTGTAAGTCATGTGATACTTAGGCAACAGCGACTCGCAATTTGTACTTTTAACCTTCCGAAACTTTCTTTTCTCTAGTCTAAATTTAGGGCATGATACTCATTCCACACAACAGCGCTCACAAGGATTATTTTTTTTAATCTTGTGCTTTAGCTGCAGAATTAATTTACTTGACTAGAGCCTAATGTGTCTACTTTAACGCACTGATGTAAGGAAGCACCTTCTTTTAGGTCTAGATCCGTTTTAGAACAGGACAAAATATACAAGATGTTCACTGCATGGAAGATTTAACAGGAGCAGACATGACGCATATACAGTATAGTACACTGTCCATAATCAACACCTATATATACACACACACATATATATATATATATGCTGATTAGGATGATTAGCTAATATGAATGCAGAGGATTGATCTGCTCTTTTGAAAGACAAATACACAATCACCAAAAAAACAAGTTGATCAAAGGGTGTACATATTGGATATGATGAAATATAACATGATTTTAAAGACTGTGTTGACTTACTGATAAGAAAAGCTACATGGATGCACTCTTCCTTGGCCTTTTGTCTACAGATCTGTGGCCTGAAGTCCATTTGATTAAATGTTCTTTTTAATCAATAGGACAAAGAAGCAAAAATATGTGGCTACAAGGACTATTGAAGACACAAACCCTGAGCCCGTGTTTCACCCAAACAAATACACACCATATCTCCATTCTGAATGAGACCCCAGATATATGTAGATAATGATGGATAAGATGTTGTGTCAGAAGCAGTCATAGCATTAACAGTACTACAGTAATACAAAATAAATTCCTTCAATCAATGTAGCAGCTTCACACACACATGATCAGAAACAAAAACAACAGTGTCTCCTTCACTCATTGGCTTAGAAACTAAAACAGGAAGTCTGTGGCTCAGTGGCGCTGCTAGAAATCGCAGCTACTGCTCCATTAAACCAAATCTTCTAGATACTCTAAAGAAAAGAAAGAAGACAAGAAAAACAAACAAGTTTCTAAGGCATCACAAGGTTTAACCAGCGACCACAGCGCTGTAGATATATAAACTCACAGAGTCCAACTTTTAGCCTTTACTCTTTGCTGTAGCTCCCTCAGAAGAATATTCAGGGTCATGTGATCCAAGGCGGTGAGCCGTCATCTAGAGCAGGTTGTCTTTTGCTTTTATTTGTAATTAATCAGATGCTCAAAACACAGAAAAGTATCTGACTGTTAGAAGAGGATCTCTAGCTGAGAGTGATGTTGATTCTCCACAAACTACGTTCTCCACTAAGAGATGGAAAAAATAAAGATGATCAAAAGTCAACAGCGGACCCTTCGAAACTCCATCCTGCAGCGTGCACTCATAGGATTATCCACTGAAGTTATGGCAGAGTGACACAGGAGAAGTGTTCTGGTGGGAGGACTACTTCTGTGGCTGGCCCTCCTTCGGTTTGGCGGGGGGGTCGGCCGGGCCCTTCGCCTTTGGATCTTGGGCGGGCGCTGCGACGGCAGCTTTGGCAGCAGTTGGTGGGGGAGGGGGAGGGGGGTAAAATCAGCCTGATTGTCCATCTGTATATGAGATGAAGCATGGCTCAGAGCGACACAAAAACGAGCCTCTTCTTTGGAACAGTGCCTCGGGAGTGTCTGCTTTCTTGCCTTGATTGCTCCGTGTTCCTCGAAGGCTGCGTAATATGGACGACAGTTCAATAGAAAAGTAGAGGGAGGGAGTACTATTAAATTTGTCTGAGGGTTGAGTGAACTTGTCATTGCATCCCACACAGACACACACATAAACGCACGCAAACACACAGGCGACACTATCCTGTTTTTCCTAGAGATTGATTCTGTCGCCCCGAAATAGGCTTAGGATGAAGTCATATATTACAACATGATTCAGCCTCATTAGAACTACTTCACACTGGTTTGAGGGCGACGCCGCAGACATATCCTCGATTTAACGGCAGCCAATGGAATCTTTTGAGGAAGAAGACGGCACGTTGATGTTTTTATTGCGCTCATCTGTCTGAAAAGGATCAGCGAATACAATACACAGACGGCTTTACCAAAACACAGCGTTGTTATCTCTACATGTTGCTTATACGGATCGATTCACGACATAGCTCAGCGGATACCCTTCAGACGTAGAAATATAACCATCAAGTCGAAAAATAAAGAAGAAAAAGATGGCAAAATACGTCCCGAGAGGATCATTAAAAATTAACCAATATCTCTTAACACGTAGATGCTGGATTGAAAATGTAATTATTGTTGCCAGTGTGTAATTTAATTTCTTTATCTTGTCATATCCTCAGTCAGCCGCTTCTCCAACAGCCCCCCCCCCCCCCCCAGCCCTCGTCAGCCGGCAGAACAGCAGAGTGCTGACAATGCAGCCGCCGTCACACTGCTTTTATAATAGCATACATCAAGCCTTAAACGCTTCGGAGAAACACTCAAACATCTGCGTGCGGGTAATTTTTGTTGCCCTATAGATTCTGCCCAGACAGACAGAGTGCAAAGTAATAGGTGTGCAACAAAATGAAGAGCACACACTGTTTCCAGCGGCTGCAGTGATTTTTTGGACTTAAGTAATCAGTGAGTCAGTGGCATCTGCAGAGGCCTCCTGCTTCTGCTCTTGCCCCAGGCAGTGCAACCAACTTAAAGTGCTCCTGTATGTACAATACTTCACCAAAGGTCTTAATGTAAATACTTCATGGTGCACTGAGTGGCCTATGAATATGTGATAAGGATACGGGCAGCATTCTGAATTAAACGTTGCACAAAGTAACCATTTGCATAAATATGTACTTTATTTTAGTCGCCGAGTCACGCCCTCACGTAGAGGTGGGAGGTCTGGCCGACGCAAGATGAATCCACGACCTTCCTTATCAACTTAGAAATGTAGTTTAGAGTCAGAGCCAACTACAAAAAGCTGATGGATTTATATATTTGTGCAATTAAAAGATTAGAGGTCATTCGTTTTTGTATTCAAATAGTGATCAGCACCAGAGTTTAGTAGATAATTCAATGAACAGTAATTTAATAAGACAATAAATATCCAAAGGTTGGGCTTCACTAGGACTACTGCTTTTGGATGCTCCTTTTAGAAGTTGCCACAGTAAAGTCTGGCTGTAATACATGAGAGAACCTACGTAGACATGGGGAGAACCTGCAAACTCCACCCTCCCTTTATACAAGACAATATGCATCAAATACAATAGAAAAAGAAAGAAAGAAAAAAAAAACAACATATATATATTACATACATACATATATATATATATATGTAATGCAGACCAGTGATAGTGATGATCAGATAGAGCTTTACTGGTAACTGCTGTAAATAATGGAGGCTATTTCCCAATATTTCAGTAGTCATAACTAATTACTAATCATTTTCCAGTAATATTTTTGTGCTTGAAATGCCAATCCATAGTTAAAACCCTCCCTCCTTCTGCCATGACATGTCATCTATTGGATCGACCTTCTGCTGTAGTAACTGAAAACTCACGGTCTCTACCTCTTGTCCACTGTCTGGACTTTTCAAACATCCCACTCTGACATAAGCAGGTCTTCTCCTTCCATACGACTGATAGCTACGTTGCTAATCAAAGCTGTATATTAGACCACACATCTCAGTTTGTTGATGTAGCAGAGATCTGTGTTATTAAAGGCTCTTTGAAATGATCTTGTGAAGTTCGGACGGCGGAGTGGGACGACATAAAAGACACAGCTTCTCAGATTTGCTGAAATGAGAGTTTATGGACACGTGTAAGATCAATGGCGGTGTACGGGAGTCGACTTTATGACGCTGTTTGATATCGCAGTGATATGGCCGGGCCTCGTCGTTGAATCTATTTACTTTTATGCCATCTGGTTTCTTAAAGTGCCTCCTCGTGATGCTCTAGTGCCGTTTGTAAAATGTGATGTTTAGTGGTAGTGCCCTGGCGCTGAGTGTGGCGGCTCCACTGGTCTTCAAGCGCTCATCATAACTGATACTGCGTCCACCTCTGCAAAAATCACTGGTTAATTGACCTGCAGTAACTTCAGCCAGGGGCCCATCTTTCCCCTTCTGCATGGTCGAACACAGGTCAGCGTCTTCAGAGTTGTTACTTTTGCTTCTATGTATAGTCACACAGGAAGAGTCGTGGAGGCTGCTTTTCCGTTTGTCACTTTCCTTCTGCAAAAGACCTTGAAAATAGGCCAGTTCCACCAAACAGTAAAGCACTATGTCCCTAAATCGTATTAGTTTGTACCACAGAAAGTGTCAGCTGGAGAAGTGAAATGGATGGATTCTGTTGAGTTCTACTAGTTGACATGACAACGATGCCCTGAAATAAGAACACAACATCTGTTCAGTTAATAATTGGAGCAGAGCTTGTTAAAATGTCTCACTGTACTGAAGGACGCTTGTTCTGTCTCCTCAACCAAGTCTGTACATTTAAAGAATCAGCTAATTCCAATTTCCCCACAACACCCGTCACTCACTGTTGGAGTTGTTTTTTTTCATGGCTTTAAATAAAAGATTCTATTTGAGGATAGAAGTTGACTGTGAGTCCAGCTGAAGCACCCGCTCCCTTTACAAACAGAGGGTTTAATAAATGAGGTCCGTTGTGGCTAAGTAGATAATAGTAGTTTCTTACAGCAGCAGAGGATACACATAAGCAAACCACCAATTAATGAAAGAGTTAAATCATGAGCGGTGTAGACTTAAAACACACCACAGGCCAATTAGCCGCTCCAGCAGGATACTTCACACCACAACACCTCTGGCGCTTCTGTCTCGTCCCGGTTCAGAGTTTTGTGAAGTCCAGAACATCCCCCCCCCCCCATGTGACCTGGAGCTGGATGAGTCTGACGCTTTTATCGCAGTCCGCTCACAGACCGACAACGATGCACTGGTCGAACCACGATATGAATAAATCTGTTACACATTCGACTCAGAATCTGTGTTTGGTGTATTGATCTGGTCAAGCACCAGTGCACGTCCATTTGCTTTTACTAAGCTCTGGGAGGTTCTCTTAAGGATGGCCCTCAGGGGTTGGATCATACATAATACTAGGAGATCTGTTACAAACCATAGCACAGGTTATTACCAGAGGTGTTTCTCTGTTACGAGCTGAACATTTCCAATATTTTGGAATTATTTACTTGGAAATTAGGGGGACAGTACATCTGGAAAAACTGAACCCATTTGTTGCTTGTTTTAGTTGGTTATTGACAAGAATAAATGCACATAGAGGAGAGGGAAACATGTTTTGCATATAAATTCTGTTGTAGCGAACATAGGCTTCATGTGATTGATCAGGTATTTGCTGCTTTTTTCCTTGTTTTTCCAAATAAAATATGGAAACTTTTGTGGTACAGTGGGTCATGTGGACTGATTAAGAAACCAAATTATTCCGATTTTCTCCCGTCTCATCCGTAAATAAAGAGCTATTTTCGATGGAAACCAACAACTAGAATGCGTGTCTTTTTTTTTTATTATAGTGTTGTGTTTATTAGAGCCACGTGGAACAACACAGTGTAGACTAGAGTATTACTCTGATGGAAAAGCACAGGTTTTATATTTTTGTTGTCTGAGTTTCCAATGTTTGCTTCTCATATTTGACAAAGCTTTGAGTTCTATATCAGGCTGATTCTATAGTTAGAAGATTGTATTTTTACATATGTACAGATACAGACATTAAAGTCAATATAATATTCCGTGTGA
>JAPTYQ010000009.1:5082211-5104769 GCA_029814465.1 Ostorhinchus cyanosoma
GCCGGCTGCTTTGGCCGCTGTTGGGGGGGGCGGGGGCGGGGGATGGAGACCTGCTTCAGTGCCAATGTTAACGGTGATGTTGGTGTAGAGGGGCTGGTATTCCCGTGAGACGATCTCGTACTCGGCTGTGTTCATCCCATCCAGCTTCCAGGTCTGGCGAGTCTTGGCGAGCATGTTGAACCTTTGAACAGAGCAGTGGACAATGAGCACCGCTACATTTACACACCAAGGCCCAGTTTACACCACAACACTCTTGGGTGAAAATGCCAAAATATTTGATCAGATGGGCCTTTTGTGTAGACGGCAACAGTGTTTTTGGGGGATGAAAACTCAAAAAAGTGAAACCACCTTCCAGAGTGGAAATCTTAAAAACGCTCCGCTCTCGCGCCATCGTATAAAGGGTTGAAAACGCAAAACTGTGCTTTCTCGTCACGGACTATTTCCCTGCGATGGACCTTCAAGTGATGTTAAGCAATAAGTCCACCTCCTCATCTGTTCAGACAAAATTGTCCGTTTTTGTGTGTTGCTTCGCCTTGTTTTGTTTCCCGTTTTGCGATTGTATTTCACGTTAGGAGAGAACAGGAAGAGAAGTAGATAAGTTCTCCACCTAGCGTGCATACCACATCGATAAGTAGGACATTTCACATACTTTTGCATGTTTGTCTGCTTGCAGATTTCCCCCCCAAATTGTACATCTAAACATGGAATTAAAAGTGAGAACGTAATACCACTTTTGCGTTTTCGGTTCAGGTCGTTATCATCCAAACGTAGCCTAACACTGGGAACTATGGTTGTTTCTTCAGCAAAAAATACATATTTCAGAATGAGGCTGGGTCTTAATGAAAACCCCACAACTAACAAATACAAACAAACCCAGGAAATGATAGATAATGATCATTTCCCATGTGCATTTACCTCTTTGGGTTCACATCATTGCCTTTATCCAGCTTGTGTTTAATCATCTTGTAACGGCCCACCTTCAGTGATGGACGAGTGATATACATCCCCGCCAGAGACACTCTGAAAACAAACCACCACCAATCAGCATGAGGTTCAAGAGGACAGAAAACAAACAATAACCTTGGATCTGTAACACAGTGGAATGATGGCTGTTGTGAGGTTTATACTTGTACTAACTTTTCAGTATCAGCAGACAGTCTGCAGAACCAAACATCGGAACCTGCCCTAAACTACTGTTACCTGACTCCGATGTCATCATCTTCCCCGCCCCAGCCCCAGTAGTTGTTGGGAAAACCGTTCATCTTGAGGTAATGCAGCGGCGTCAGGGCAGACACTCCTCCAAAGTACATCTTGTATGGAAGTCTGAAAAACACAAACAAACCCCAGTAAGTATTTTCTATCAGGGAGATCCTCCAGAGAAGAGAAGAACCTTCAATGGCTACAAAGGACATACTTGTATCCAAACTTGTCCATGGCGATGGCCGCATGCTTAGGGTTGGAGTCGCAGATATATGTATTGCGATCGTCCTCTGGAATTAAGTCCACGTCATGGAAGAAAAGGCAGTCCCAGTCTTCCTCCTTCATGGCCTCGCGGAAACCCACGTTCATGAGCTTGGCCCTGTTAAATGTGTAGTTTCCAGCCTGGAGAAGACAATGACACTAAACCTGGTGACACTTTTACGCTGCATTCACATGCTGTCGGGAAGGTGATCATTTCCACTTGTGAATTTGAAATTACGAGTGCATTGTGTTGAAGGGCTTTTGTTGTCGTAGTGAAATGAAAAATGGCTGATGCACAATTTCTAATTCATCTGCTCCAGCATCTGTTTTGATTTGGGGGGAAACTGTGTATGCTATAAATGTGCAAACTCATCAGCTAACAGAAGCAGAATGTGAATAAAAACAAGTGTTTATCCTTCACAATGAATCTCAGAACAATCTTCCCTTGTTTTACTTTCCATATTCACTTGACTATTGCAAAGGTGGTTGGTATTCATTTGTCACATGACCATGGAACACGTTTTTGTTGTTAGTTAATATAAGGGGCCTAAGTTTTGTTATTTTCAGTGCTAGCACACATTAGATATAAACCTTCTGTTTCATGACTTTTTTATTATCATCTGTAGCTCATAGGAGAAAATCTGTTGTCATCTGTCTGCATTAATGTCTAATTTTACATTTGCATATCTATTATTGCAAACTGAAGGCTCAAGAAAGAAAGTGATAAATTGCAATTCGCAAAGGTAAATTAGTTCATCGTTTTTAATCAACAGGCAGCCTTATACATTAGTCAAAGTTTGTATCTTTGACTTGGATAAAAGTTTTATTTCAATGTGATTAATAATCAGCATTTTCCTTGCTAACTAAATAAGCAGTCTGGAGTCTCAGGTTGTAATATAGTCTGCATGTATAATCAGTGAGCCTCCAGGTTTGTTTTGTTCATCATTAAAATGCAAGGTTCTGACAGTCAGTGTAATGACAAATCCAGCTTAAGAGGTGTAACAGATAAAGTACAGTGGAATTGATCTGATTGTGATGAAACCAACAGCTAAGAAGATTAAACTGTCCAAGCCAAATGAGCCTCCTCAGCTTTCAATGTGCACTTCCTCAGATACAACACTAGAGGGCATTCTTCATCTTGTCTGAACAGCAGCGACCAAATTAAAGGAAGGCACAAGCAGAATCTTACATCTACAGCAACTAAACCATTAGAGAACATGCCATTTAGATGACTCCCTTGCCTTTATGTTTGTGTTGTATTATTTAATAAATGACTGTGTGTTTTTACCTGGTGAATGACATAAATCCCGTAGTGGAGCTGCTGCCTCTGCAGGAAAGGATGTAGGTAGTAGAGGAGGAACTTGAGGTGGTGTTCTCTGTGTCTATGTGGAATAATGATGGCGGTTCGGTGCCGTGCCTCACAGTCGGGCGGCCTGTAACGGCCTCCTCGCACAACCAGTGGATTTTTTCTCTGAACTTCCGCCAGAGTGAGCCCAGACGGAAAGCTGACGTGGATCGGCCCACCTGTGAGGAGCAGCAGGAAATGAGATACTTTCAAAGGAGTTTAGGCAAATAAGCTGATTAGGTTGTTACGAGTGTGATTTGAACGGGACACCTTGGGTTCAAAGGACCTTTCTGTCCTGCACACACAGCACTAAACACTTTCTCTGGAGAGACAATGAACAATACTAACGGTGAATTATTCATTAACTAATCATTATTTGTTACATAACAATATCACAAGCTGTAAAAAGCAGATTCTTTTCCTCTACAAAGTAGCAGCTGAGGTTATGAAAACTATCTCTATCCACTAAATGCTCTTTTTTTTTTTATTTATCTAAGAAAGAAGCCAATGGCCTCAGTTATCACCATGGACTGAAAGTGTAAACAAAGCCAGAGGGGGCAAAAAGCCCCAAATTCAAACCAAACTGGTACAAACATTCCACTAAAAACCGATAAGCATTATCTTGTCTATGTAAAACAACATAAACCTGCAGCAGGAATATTAAATATCTGTGACAGTGGTAGAGCTGCTGCTTCCATCAGTAAGTTTCTCCAACTATCTTGTTGTTGGTATAAACAGTGTTTGTTTCAAGGATAAACTTGGTCCTACACTAAACTAAACACTTGGTTCTAAACAACTGACACTACTAAATTTTACCCATTCACTGAATATTTTGATTTTTTTTTTTTTTTGCTTCATTAAAAAACAAAATCTGCCAATGGAACAAGTGAAAATTACCTTGGTAAGATTTCTTGAAATGAGATTTTCCAGATCTATTGTCAAAAAAAACATTCCTTATATCTCACTGAAAAGTTACTCTTTAGGTGATTATGTCTTCTTTCAAGTGTAATGAGATATTTTGACTAGAAATGAGAAAAATACACTTGGTAAGCTTTTGATTTTTGCAGTGTATTTGGCTGATGTGATGCAGTCAGTGTCTTAGAGACGTGTTTCATCGTACAGAGTCCAAGATACTATGTTTACCAGCATTTTCTTTGACATTCTTCTACTTCAAGCTGAACAACTGACAACCAGTGAAGTCTTTAAGTCAATGAAGATGTCATCCTCTCAGAATGTTGTTTCCTCAAGTTCCCTGACCTGAATTACTTGCTATTGACAGAACTGGACTGCTACATAATACTCCTTTACACAAAAACTGTCTTTGTTAAATGACAGTATACACCCAGTTCATAATATTAAGCTAACCCTTTTGTGCAACTCTCTGCCAACGGTCATTACAGAACTGATGGCTCAACTTTCAGTGGGACTGAATAGAAGCTGTATAATTGTGGTGCATTTAGGTGACACTTATGTAGTCAATTCATCACCTAAAGCTAAACAGTAGCAGCCAAGTACAGTATTTACACAAATACCATCCGCTATGTTAATGCGTAAATGTCATTCTCGAATTAATTACAAATGACATAGCTGACTGGTGCAGGGAAAATCACCAGATGAACCTGTTTACAGGTTTTCATACTGGAACACAACAATAGAAAGGTGTGGTACCTCCCACTCTCTGTGCCCATGGGACCTTAAAAATGACATTAGTCAAAGGCAGGAGACAGGTCATTCATTTAATCCTGTTAATCCTGGATAATCACATTTACATATGTGACGATAATTTTACAGATAAAAACAAAAATCAAGCTTCGCAGTTAAACTGTTAAAGTATCAAACTGTCACTCTTATCTCCACAGTCTGTTCTGAGTCAGTGAAGTAGTCTCTCCAGCTTCAACATAACCATAGATGATGCCATTTGTGGTATTGTATTGTATCTGTCATTTGTTTTTGGTGTGTGTACTGCTGGCTGTACAATCATCAGCCCCTAAGGGATAATAAAGTACCTTGAACCTTGATGCGATTTCAAACAATTTTTCCCCCCTTGTTCTAAAAGATCGACACTATTTTAATGTCTTCTATCTTTTTACTGTCTTGTGTCGTATTTAATGTCTATTCTCCTGCTGTGCTCTTGCTTGCCTGTCAAAGCACTTTGTAAACTATGTTTTTAAAGGTGCTATATAAATAAAGTTATTATTATTATTATTAATATTATTATTATTATTAAATGCAAAGTGGTAATGACTGTTTTAGACTCTGTCCATATGAAGACGGTTTTGGTCGTATCCACAAAACTTTTGTATCAGATAGGCCTTTTGTCCACACAACACCAGCGTTTTCAGTCACTGAACCTGAAACCTTTTGAAACCGGGTCCCAGAGTAGATACATTTGAAAATGCCAAATTCGCTTCTTTGTCTTTATGACCAAACTGCAAATTTTCTAAAACAATATCATAGCTCACCACTTGAACCTTTCACCCCAGAAGTAAGACACTGCTTCACAACAACAATAACAACAGTGGCAGATTACAGAGTAGTGCTCATGCTACAACAGCTATTAAGCTTATTGGAAAAATTGAATCCAAATCTTCGGCTACTCTGTCATAACAATGAGAAACAAACAACCATTCCCAACAATATTCACTGCATAATCTTGGATCTACTGCAGAGAGGGGCAACCAGGAGGAAATATTGGATCACACCCTGTAGAACCAAGCAAACTTTATGCACATGCTCCACATCGTCTTCTCCATTTTTTTGTGAGAGCATTACAACACCACATAGAGGCTTGGCATTTGTATTACATCATTTTCAGTTGTTTTATGTGGACGCAGGTATTTCCTGAAAGGACTCTGTGTTTGCGCAGCACTTTTTTGAAAACGACAAAGAAAAAGAAAAGATGGAAAAGATGTGGTTTCGTGTGGACATAGTTTTAGTGTTGGTGATGTGTAGCATTGTAATGAGACTTTCAGTCCACTGAGCCCTTTCACACATATCTAAACTACTTTACCAACTTTAACACAAAATCATTCTTTCTTGACTTCTCTTGACTTCCAAGAAGAGACAAACATCTAATATGTAGCCTACCGAACATTTTAAAAAGGGAACAAAATTATTATCTGTTTTTTTTCTGAAATAAAGACCCCATGCAGCACAGCAGAAGGGGTGAGCGTCACTGGTATCAATTTATCCAGAATTTTATCGGACAGATTATTTCAGAAAAAATACGATAATAATGTTCCCATATATATGAGATGAAACTGGAACAAGTAGCCCCAACCTGTTTACAGCAAAAACAAAACTAGTCCACAGAGTCCAAGCTTTATAATCCACTAATAATAGCTATACGGCCATAACATTGGTTGAAAATGAATAAAAGATACAATTTTATATATATATATTTTTTTTGTTGTTTTGTTTTGTTTTTTTTGTTTTATTTTTGGGGTTTTTTTTGTTTTGTTTTGTTTTATTAATACAACTAATATAATTGTATTAGTATGTGAAACAATGGAAAACAATGAAATGAAACATTGCAGTTGTACAGGAACTGTGGACTAGTATTCACATCATTTAGATGTTGCCAATATTTTATCAATCAAAACAGAATTACAAAAGACAAAGTTTCTTGTCAGATAACAACATAAAGCCACCACAAACAAACTAAGCCCCCAGAGACCAAAGAAAACTAGAGGAAGACTGAAGGAGGATGATCTTTAGGCCAGTTTGCTCAAACCTACAAAAGATTAATGTCTTCTAAAACCTTTTATTTACAAAACTGAATTAAAGATATTTGAATTTGTTCTAAGGATCAACAGACACACAGGACAAAAGGGAATCTACAGTTTTTGTAAAAGCATGTAACCACTTACCTATAAGAGGAGACGTCTTGGGGCAGAAGGGCATGTCATCTCCATGGTTATGGGTTTTGGGTAGGAGGGAGAGGTTGGCGTATACATCCCCTCCCAGGATGCTGGGCATTGTGTGGTTTCGACCTGACGGAGTGACAGTGTCAGGTTTGCGGAAGATGCGGATGAAGTAGGTGACCCTCTTCTGGTAGCCCTCCCGGGACAGCAGTGCCATTACTACCAACTGAATGCCCAGGAACATGAAAAGGTAGCGCCATTTAGACTGGATACTAAACATCGTGCTGACCCTGCGCTGTCAAAACACAAGATGTCTGAGGGAAAGTTGCTGTAGAAAGTCCAGCTTGATTTAACCTTGGCGCTTTATGATCTCCCCGAAATGGAAGAAAACACCAAAATGCTGATTGTTGACTGTGATGAATATTGCGCTCAGATCTGGTGAATATAGTATGTATGTTTTATAACAAATAGTAAATGATCATGTGGAATAAATTGTAGTAATATGGCGATTAAATGCAGCATAAAAATGTACACAGAAAAAGGCACTTTTGGTACGCTGGAATCCAAAGAGACGACCAAAGAGAAAGGAAGTAGAAAAATATTCCAATCCGAGACAAAAAAAAAAAATTAGTCTTTTTTTTCTGATTACTGCATTCTCTGCTGCAAGTCAGTATGTGGCAAATAACTCCAAAGTCAACTGTTGGTCCTGTTTCTGCTTGGTGTGTGGTGGTACTGCCAGACCCACATCATGTAGTTTCACCTCCAGTGAATTCCATCCACTGCCCTGTGAAGCTCATCCTCCTACTGGTCAAACAAATGGCAGCGTCAGTGTCTCTCTGCTCACTCTGCCGGGCCTGTCTTTGTGAGCTTTTATGTTGCCTTCTGTTCTCCCTCATGATCTCTCCTGAGGGAGGCCTCTACAACAACAACGGGCGCCATGACAAAAGAAGAGCATATGCAGTCGTACGGGCCCCTATACTTTACAGAGGATTACACAGCTTCCACTGCTTCCTCACTGGCAGCCGGGCTGGACAGACAGGGGGGAGTGAACCGTGACCAGCGTGGGAGGAGGAGTGGTCAGAGGGTTAGAAGAGTGTGAGTATGTGCGACTGTTTGTAAGGGGGAGGGTTTTCAACTTGATAGAAGAAGAAGTGGGGGAGGATATGGAGAAAGACACGGACGTTGGAGAGCTTTGAAACTGCTATTGGCCCATCATGATACAGTTCAGAGCTGTCAACACCTTAAGCTGCTCCCTGGGTCACCAGCCATTACGCTCAGTGGACGGACAGGAACTGCACTGATCAGTCCAACAGGGCCCTGAAAGACAAAACACACAGAACAGGGGGAGGAGGAGGGACAGTTACATTGACTGAAACCCTTTGGTTCAAACTGTTGACATCAGCGATTTTTGTCCTTACAGCAATGCGTTTCCCCCAATACAAACAATGACTAATTGTGTGCAATACAGGCCTAACAAATGGATTGTGTTTGTTTACATGGAGGCTCAAACAGCACAGTTGGATAGCCTTGACTAATCAGGCCCAGTACAGAGCAACCTGCTGCTGTCCCAGTGGACAGAGGACAGGAAGCAGTGCAATACCTAACTTCCTGAAACAAAAGCCAAAAAGCTCAACAGCCCTGTGTAGCTGCCTCTTCCTGAAATGTTGTGTTTTCTGGCCTTGCTCAACCTCTAACCCTGCTGTGTGGCTGTCAGTGTTCAACACAATCTCAGTCACAAACCATTAATTAGTGCTTGTTAAAGTAACTAGCCTCAGACCACTAATCCTAATCCCACTCAGTACTGTCAGACTGTTGGAGCAGCTGTGAGACAGAAAAAAAAAACCTCACACATGACAACTACAAAAGCTGCCAGCCTCTGAACAACAGCAGGACAATCTGGCTGAAAGAGGATCACAAGATTTTTAATCACAATCTTTAACTTGAACTGTGATTGTCACAGTTTCAAAATGCACTGTAGACTACAGACGCACTAAAAACAGCTGTTTCAGCTCAAATACGCATCTCAATGCAAACACAGTAGCTGATTTGAATTGTGAGACCAGTGAAGATTCACACTTTTAATTGCAAGATAGTACTACTTGTACTCTATATCATTCATTCAGTGTTTAATACCTGGGTTTATTAGATAATTAATTTCTTGACAGTGAACAATAATAATAAAAAAATCAATACTTTGATACATTTATCCTAAGGATTGATATCAGTAATAATCACACAGTCAAATCATGAATTTGTTCTAGTTTAAAGGCATATTTTTTAGTTTTCAGTGAAAGTTGAAGAAAGCAGATTGCCATTTTGGTTTTAAAATATCTCTATTATCACAACATTTCAGAGATGTAGAGGTAGAACACTTAAAAAAAAAGATTAAATGTTTGTTCAACGAATGCGTAAGAAAACTAAAGTAAATATCAACTGAAACATTTTGTGTTGTATTTGACTGTGTAAACAAAAAACCCAACAGACAACCAGTAAATGTCTTGATATAAAGTAATACTTTCTTCCTTCTTTCTTCTATTTCTAATTTACTTTACTGCAATTCTCATTAAATTAAAACTACATCATGATAAATACTATGGTTTTATCAGCCAGCGATAATCTGTCAACACTCAGCATTTAGTTAAATCCGCACTGATCACCTCATTGCATCTCTCCTGCATTTGCTACCTTGGTGATAGCACTATTTAGTGGTTCCAAGCAGCTTTTCATCCACCTGCTACCCATGCCGCTATTCAAGCTACTCTACTACCTTCTCTGGAAAGAAATCATGCCAGTTCCCAGACAGTCTGTTTATGCTTTATAAAAAACAAATCGATTGTTCCCTCTAAATCCTAAGGCATTGAAATGTTCAGCCCTCAATGCATATCATGCTAATTACACAGGGGAGAGCAGCGTTTTATGAGCACTCTAATGTGTGGTGGGGGTTGCATCAGCTCGCAGAGGCAGTATTCTTATTCTTGTTTTTCATGTTCAGTTTGTCTTGTCTGTCAATCCATGTAATACATACACAACAACAGGTACAGAGCACAGCCCTGTTCTAGGAAAATAGGCTGAAGAAGAAAATCAGAAAACCAAGAGCTGCAACAATGTGTATGTAGTGATGAGTCCAACGATTAAAAAAGATAAATAGATAACATAAAATAAAATGCATGGATGTCCATTAATCAGTTAGTAGATAGTATAACATGTATCTGTCACCCTTTGGGAGTTACCCAGTAGTTAAGAAAACTTCTTATGGTTTTGGACTATTGGATGGTTTTTTTATACTGTTTTTTTGTTGTGCTTTTTATAGCTTGTATAGAGTATATGTTTAATGATAAGCAAGTTTTGACAGACAGTTGAATAATGAAAAATTGTTATTTGCAGCCCTAAAGTAAAGGCAAAGCTCAAACAAAGAGATCTAAAGTAAAGAATGAGGAAGATGGGAAAGACAACCACTGTTTCCCATTAATTATAAATGCTGTGGTGGCCTGCTATACTGGATGTGTGGTGCAGTCACATACCATGCCTAAGACCTTGTGGTGAGGAGTTTCAGTCTCAACCAAGGAAAAACACAAACTAATTTTGGAATGAATTTGGGACATGCAGGCCTGCAAGCCTGAGTTTCACTGCTGGTGTTATACATTTGTTTTGTCAATCAAAGCAATACAGAGTAAAACACACAACCTTCAACCAACCAGAGCTCCAGCTGCAATGGAGAAATCCACCCAAGTCAATGATGGAAGATTATTAATACAAAGAGGCTACTGACACAGTACTGTGGCACGAAATATCGGTTTGTCTATTACCACCACAGAGCCCATCAGCGCCCTCATTATATCATGTCTAGACTGGCAAACTGTCAGGTCCTGAAAAGTACCAAGGCAATCAGATAGTAAATAGGTTGGACCAAGAGAAAGTGGAAATTTAGCTCAGTAGGTAAAGCTTTGGATTGCAACGTGAAATACTCAGGTTGAATACCTGGTTAAAGCAGCATTTTCTGTTGTTTTTGCAGATTTTCAAATGGGGGGGGGGGGGACTGAGAAGTAACACAACATACTGCTACATCTAACATGTAGCTCCGCCCACCTTCTCCAGCATCAATGACTGCACAGAGCAAAGAACACCATATAACAACATACAGAGCATTTAGAATTCCTATTCAATTCTATACTATATACTATCACTAATTTGTCGTTTCTTCCATCAGTTGCCACAGTACTGTTGTAGCAAAATACACAAAAGAATGCACTGAAGTATACACCATATATCACCACAGTACTGCAGCAACAAGAGGCTCATGAACTCATGGAACAGTATCCACGATTGGCTCTAGTACAAATACGAACATTTGACTGCCACAGAGCCAATAGACAAACTGATATTTTGTGTCACAGTACTGTGGCAGTAGCCATTGTCTTATTAATATGTTATTGTTAAAGTGTATAACATTTATGGTAACCTTCCTGTTATTTGTCGTTTGATACTACATGTCAACTGGCTGGTCCATAACTGGCATTTGCTTTTACAGTGAGCAGAACAGCTCCTCCAAAAACACAGCAGCTAGCAGATTTGATCAAATTAATTAAGCTAGTCTGCTGAAAAACATTAACCTTTCATTTTCCCATGACAAATCTAACATCAGGCCAACAGACACTGTGAGTGTGTCTGTGTGTTGTTACAGTGACACAAACTCATCTCTGCTTCTTTTCTTTCAGTTCAGTTTCTTGCTGTAGGTAAATGTGAGCCACCAACTCTCACCCCACAAGTCAATTTTCTCACAGTGACAAATAACTAGAGCTGATAACTTCGTGGAGCAAAAGGAGGACAGTGACAGCGCATAATACATCCATGAGAAAAGGCAGACAGACTAGCACAGGCCCTGTAGGCAGGAGTTCAATCTAATCACCGTGGTTAACAGATGTGCAATTTACTATGACTATGCAAAAACCCTGTAGCACACTAATGAAATCCAACACAATTTTACAATATACAGGGGTACAAACATGTTCTGATCTTTCATCTAATCTCACCGTTTCAGTTCAATTGAAAAGACAAAAATAAAGGAGCTGATGTCCATTAATCACTTGATGATTAATTAAGACTTATTTACTAAATACCACATTAAATGATTTTAACAAATTATAATGCCAAAGACTGAAGACTTTGAATTTGGGATGGTTCACATTTATCCCCCACTTCCTATTATAGATACAGCACAGGAAAATACTATTTGCATCCACCTGCGCAATATTGCAAATTGTGCTGCATGCAAAAACGGGCAATTTGATGAAAGATGTTATCATGCAGGTTTTAAAAGGGATTAGGTGTCATTGAGGCTCCTGGGTTAAAATATAGGTTGGAGGAATATAGGGGTCATCTCACGTTAAATTTTGGCTATAAAAACATATAGTTCCTAATCATTTTGGACCATATCTCTAGTTAAACATCAAGTCAAAAGCAAAAATTGCAATGTAGAATACTGAATAATTTATTGCCCAGTTTTATTTCTATGATCCTTATTATTTTCATCACAACCTACAAATCAATCTTTTGCTGTATTTTTTATTTTATGATGTTAGGAATGTATTTTAACATTTCCGTGCAACATAACATGGACTTGATAAGCTGTGTCTAACTACATTTCCTTTTACGATGGTAAGAAGATATTAAATCTTACCACTATCTTGTCAAATTCACCACTACAGGAAACTGTCACATGTTAAAGTAGGACAGCAAAAAATGCATTTATTGTACTGCAAAATGTTCAGTGTAAATTGACTCAAATATAGTGTGTTCTTGGTCAGCTGGACAGATCTACTCATGACATTTATCTGGCGTGCCCAAGTTTGCAGATCTTTTGATTCTGCTTTTGTAGCTGACTGAAGAGGATTGTAATAATAAGAGGATAATAAACGCTTTCCTCCATGTGGGAATGTGGATCAAAAAGGAAGAGCAAAGTATCTTGCTTGTGGCTGCAGATGATTTTCATCTCTGTGTGGAACTACAACCAGATGGGAGATTGACCCCTCTCACTTTGCCAGGCCTCCATAATAACCTCCATAGATTACAGATATGGTTTATAAAGATCATGCCATAATGGCTCCGGTTAATCCCACAGCTTCACCACTCAGACATTTGATCTGGAAATAAAACCATCCAATGCGAAAACAAATGATTGGGACTTGTTTCATGCTCTTTCACCGAAGCTTGATTGTTATGAGGAGATTAAACTCCTCAGGTTATCAGGATGCAACATGTTTGGAGGAATCAATCTGGCATACAGACCTGAACTGTTACACAAGCAAGAGGAATATCCCAGACCTCGGTGTATATTCCAATTATTCAAGTGTCATATACATGTGTAACGCAATATGAAAACAGAAATGATGAGTCTGGCCAGGTCTAGTGCTTTAGGGCCATGTTGTACTTGAGTTGGCCTACACAGTGAAAAAACCTGGCTTGAGAAACCTCCTTAAATAAAGCTCAGTTACTGGCTTAGTGTACATACAAAAGAGTCTCCAAAAAGTACATTTCAACAGATCTTTCTGCATTAAATAAAAGGCCGACAATGACGAGTGAACCTAAGAGGGAAAGAGGACAAAATAAACTAAGGGGAGCTCGAGGGTAAAGGGAGCACAGCCAATTGTCTGGTACACGATGTGCTTTTGACTTCATTGTCTCTCCTGCACATATATCCCTCCTTTCAACATTCTGAACTTAAAACCAGGCAGGTTTCAGGACACCCATAGACCAAAGCAAGCTCCTCCTGGTTCTTTGGTCAGTCCCCAGCACCCCCAGCCTTCCTCTCCTCTTTTCTTCAATGCGCAATGTGCGTTAAATAGTAAACATGGCACATAACAGCCAACAAATGGGACATTTTCTTGCCCGCCCACGGGCCATTAATATTACATATATATGCTATGTCCACATGCATGCTTGCACACACATGAATGAATAGGAAGAAGAGGAAGAGGAGCCAAGAGAACGAGCATGATGATTAGAATGAAGAGCAGAGAAAATAAAGGGGAAGAAATAAGGGAGTTAGTGCATATATTTAGATCATCATCAGCTTGCGGTCAGCACTGCAATTCAACTCTCATGGGCCCAACAGAGCACATATGCATGCACACATGTACAGCCGCAGCAGCCCCAGAGGGAGATCAACAACTCTGTCGCATTGGGGGTAACCACAGCAGAGCTTTACCCAGTGACACATTCCTACAGTCTTGGTTGGTTCTAACAATGCACTTCTCTTTTCTTGCTTATATCTCCACTCCACAAGACAACCAGTTTCCTCTGAACTAGAGCTGATCAGCAGCATTTCAATCACCCCTTTTACAACACTGTGGAATATTTACTACAGGTAGTTACAAGCCAGGAATTCCAGGCACAGATGGTTCACAGCAAATGAAAATGGAGCAGAGATGTGGTCTGTATTCATAACAGTACCATGCCACGTCGACTAGAGTTAAGACAAAAGCAGAGTTGAAACAATTCATTGATTAGCTCTCAACTATTCTGAAAGTTGATTCATCACTTAAAGAAAAAAGAATAAAGTCATGTCTCTGATTCCAGCTGCTTAGATTAGCACATTTTATAATCCAAATGCTCTGGTCTTTTTTGTCATTCATTACTATTGTCCAGCCATATTTTCTTGTTTCTTTACTAACTATAAAAAACTATTATACTTTTGGAATGTGGCCAAAACAACACTTCTATGGGGTTTGGGAGGCAATTTTTTTTTACCATTATATTGACCACTGCACAACTAATTGATTAATCATGAAAATAACCTACAAATTCATCAACAATGAAGCTAGTGTTTAGTTGTAGCCATGGATATTACTTGGAGCTCTGGTCTAACTGCACTTTGGGCTTAGTGGAGTGTAATCACCCACAGGTTTTAGTCTGCTTATACAAAGGCCAGTGACTGGCTTACAGTTATTGATTTCAAAGCAGCAGTTTTCTTCTGTGTGAAAGAGGATAGAAAATATTTCTACCAAAAAACCTAGCCTACAATGTCTGGTAAAGGCCTTAACCATGTCACCCCACTGAGGCACATAACAGAACTATGCATTAGAGGATGAAAACAAGGATTTTACATCAGGCCAAGTGTGTCATGAGTTCAATGCATCAAGTCTATTGAGGATGAGTGAGAGCGCTCCAGTTGTAAATGTGTCCTATTGCTCTTTAATCTGATAAAATCCATTACTTTGAGCGTGGGGGAAAGTGTATCAAAGCACACTACTTTGTACAGTGTTTCACTTGCATTTAGGAAAACGTCTCCGTGTAAGAGATGACTGCACATATGGAGATCGTATTTGGTAACCATCTGTGCCCAAAAAAAAAAAAAAACCAATTAATCATTCATATTTACAGGAAACAAAACACCACAAGGACCTGCATTAAAGATGACAGGAAACAGGAGGGATAACACAAATGTACAGTGCCCCAAGTGTATTAAAAAAAACATGTCCTTAGAAAATAAAATGCCAGAAATTACAGATTAAAGGCTATAAATGTTTTACATTTACAACACCAAAATGTTGTCAAGTCAAATACATTCATCCATTTGCCTATACGATGAAGATCACACAAAACAGCTGCAACCGACTTCAAGTTGATTCACGTGTATTAGCTTGATGAGAAGCATGTGCATATGTAGTTAGGGGTTTGTCATGCAAAGTGTCTGCGTGGCATTTATTTAGCCTACTCTAGGCTGGAATCAGCTAAAGGAATTGGATGCACAGGTCTACTATCTTGTTCACAAAAGCAGTATGCACATACTGTAGTCATAAAACAGTTGATGGTTAATAGCGTTGTTTCACTCATTTCACTTCATTCCAAACCTCACAAAACCTTATTTAATCATGATGTGTAACAATTACAACTCATTCATAAGGCAGTGTCTAATATGTTGCTCCAAAATCACACAGCAGAGCTCAGTTGGGTTGAGATCTAGTGACTTTTCATTTTTTAAAAATTCTGTAATCCCTCTGGATTGGGCACTGTAATCCTGGAGGAAACCATTTCCATCATGGCAACAGGACATTTTACCACCTACTGGAAGACCTGGGTTCTGGTAGTGACCAACAGCTAATAAGAGGTTTCACAAATGGAGGGGCTGTGACACTATGGTGAAACATGTGTTTACTACTGATAACAGGAGTTAAGGGTCAGGAATCTGTAGATAACATTAACTCCTTACAATGGATTTCAAATAAAGCACTGATTGATTTCAAAGCGTCTTTAAGAGAAGTAGATAAAGGAGTATGGGAGGTGATTGTGAACCACAAACAGTGCTTTTACTTGGATATCTGCCAAATTGTTAAATATTACACAGCCAAATCTCTATAAGTGTTAAATAAAACAGGTAAAGTTACAGATTTTTTGTCATCACAAGCAGGCCTTTGCTCTTAAGAACCCATGCAGCATAACCAGGCAATGAAATAATGAGTAAACATGCCCAGTGAAAGAGGTGACTGCATAACAACGCGTGCCAGCGTCCTTGTCATGGTAACCCATCCTGAGTCCTGGCCATTCATTGTGGGTGCAGCTGGTACATGTCTCTATGGCTGTTCCCTAGAGTCCGACTCGACTGGGACAGACTGCTGAGGAGGGGTGGGGGCTGGTGGGGTGATGATGATGTAGTTTTCCCTGACTGCTTTCCTTATCTCTCCAACTTTGGTTGCTCATGCAATTTCCATAGTGCAGCTTCACCTTGCAGCTACAGCCAATACATCAGGGACAGCCCCTTATCCAATCAGAGTAACCTACATAGGGTGGCAAACTCTCCAGTGACACCCATGGAGATTATAGAAACCCCCCAAGGTGAGCAGAAAAACCCACAACAAAACAGCAGGTTAAAGTTACATACGTTACACTACAAGCTGAAGGCACTAGCATTTGTCCATTTAAGAATATTCACCTAAAAACTTTAGGAAATATCTAATGCAAAAATTAAAAAACAAAATCTAATCAGTCACATGAACTGATACCAACAAAACCACTATCATTCTTAATAGCCCTAAGCAATATATCAACCTAATTCAATTAATCTAATTTTTAACTCTATGAAAATTGTGTTTAAACTGCAAAATCCAGAGTAACGCTGACTCTGTAGACTAGACCTTCATTCAACTAAAGTTCAAAATGCTGAGTTTTACCAAAGTGTTGGGGGGTCTTACTCTTACATGCTGTGGTTGCAGCAGACAGGACTGTGTGGTCAAGAAGGTTGAATTATTTTAGATTATTACATTGCCTTCCATAAATTTGAGGAGTGTTTGGAGGATGTTTCTCAAGAAAATTGCACATTTTCAAATGAAAAAAATACATGTCACATCATATTGAACTACCATTATTACTATATTTGTGTACAGGAAATAGGAAAGACTAGTAGAAATAATAGCAAATACTATCCAAAGCTAAAAATCTAAACTTCTTTCAGATATCCCTGAGGACCAACTACAACCATGTGATCTGAATCATTTTAGTTCATTTCAACATTTTTCACATTGGTTTGACATTCATTTTTGTGCTCTCCAAATAGCTTGGGTGCTGCACTTAAAATCCAAGCTATTTTGGGCAGCACCTAAATCCCTGAAATGCAACCTGTTTACTTGAATGTGAATATGTTTCTCCCATCATAACCCTACAGTGATGCTTTATTTTACTGTGAATTATTTTTAGGAATAAAATTATCCATGTTGATACCCAAAAACATTGGTGACGAACATAAGGCCAGGGACAAGTGCAAAAATTACACTAAAATATTAATAGTCAAGGGTGTCCATATCATTTTAGTTGAGGGGCCACATAAAGACCAATTTGAGTGGTAATTGGTAAGTGGGCCAGACCAGTCGAAATAAAAACCCTAAAAAAATTAAGTAATTAAAAGTAAAATTACATGAAAATACATTTACAAACTACCCTTTCACAAAAATTGTTAATGCACTGAACAAATATGAACAACCTATGTCTTCGGAGAAGTACGTTCAATTTTTAACAATATTATACCTGTTACCAAATATTTTGTGCCTTTTTAGATCCACTATGATCTATAAGTTGTAATGCACATGTGCAAATGATAAACTGAGGCATAATATTGTTAAAAGTGCACTTATTTTTTGTAAAAAAAAATGTCAGCTTGTTCATGGTAGTTTATGTTATTCAAATTTTTTTTTTTTTAAAGGAAAGTTGGTTGATGTAAATATTTTCCTTAATCTAATTTCTTCACTTCTACTTTCTTCACTTGAAAATATAGAGAAAAGCTTGGAGTTGACATCATTTATAGGTTATCATTTTACTGGTCCAGCCCACTTGGGATCATATTGGGATGTATGTAGCCCTTGAACTAGAATGAGTTTGACACCCCTGCCCTAAAAAAAATTATGTTTGTTATTGTTTATTGATACACATATATAAATTAGATGTTTTACAAAAGAAAACTATTTTTTTTAAATCACACAAAATTGATTTAGATATCCATCCGCAACACTGAAAAAAAGGTTAGAATTGAGGTGAGTTTTTTAGTCCATAACACCCATCATGATTCTGACTGACATAAAACAACACCCATAGCACTCTGTTACAAATGTAGATGATCACAGTTCAATCACTCACATTAACCACCACCAGTTATGTGATGAGGAGAAACTTGGACTAAATCCCAATTTGATAAGAGAGACATGAAAATAAACAGGCATGTCACATATAAAGATAGTACATGAATATGAACAAAATTAACCCTGCAGTTACTGTTTTGCTTTAACATAACCTACAATATTTATTTTGACATTTGGGGGCTAGTACTTCACATATGAGGTACATATGATTTGTTATGCTGTGTAAGTGTTTTTTTATTATGAATTAATGCAACAGATTTTATTTCTTATGGTACATATAAGCCTGTGAGTGAAGGCTTCAGGGCCAGATCAAGTGATGACAAAGGAACACATTTCATATTCAATAAGCTCAGTTGAAAACTAAATAACTTATTTCCATGTTTAATACATGCATGAATAGGTCTTGTTACAATTTACAGAAATAAAATTTTGGGATAAAAATACTTTAATTACTGTTCCATGAGACGGGGACTCAAAATGAACATCTTTTTTTTTTTTACTTTACGCAAATGTGGAAAAATGCTGTTCTCACAAGAAATTGATACTAAATGAAACATAGGGCTTTGGCTATGACGTTAAGCGACAATTGTGATTATTTTTGGATAAAAATGTTTAAATGATAAGTTCTTATGAACACAACTATATTGTGACACGGGGACAGCAGTTAGTCACTTTGTTCAGTGGTCAAAATAAAGACTTTGCTGGAACTAAAAACAACAAATATGCTAATAAACTTTTATTTAACCATATTAGGCTCCAACTGAAGTGATATATAGGCTACAGCTAATAGTAGGGCATATTTTACAAATAATTTGATTGTACATAACATTTCTATATTATTGTACTGTTGAATAATGCATCATCAAGCAAGAAAAAATATTATTATTAAAGTTAATAGTCCATTACTTATTTTAGTCATTTTTACTCAAATTTTGTAAACTTTTCCATAAAATAGAGTTCTTAAGCAAAAAAGAAATTAGCTTTCTTGAGAAAAGAGAAGTGAACTTTCATTTTTGACACTGATGTTCACTTTGACTTGCTCCGACCCCTCAGTGTGTACTTCAGTGTGTACTTCAGTGTGTACAGTGTGTACTTCAGTGTGTACTTCAGCATATACAGTGTGTACTTCAGTGTGTACTTCAGCATGTACAGTGTGTACTTCAGTGTGTACAGTGTGTACTTCAGTGTGCCCCCTGAAACATAAGTGTGGGTGATAAATGAACACAGATAGGGGTCACAGTGGGTCACAGATGACCGCCCTTCAAGCCTCAGACATTAGACTGACACTTTTGTCCACCTGTCAAATGATAAGCGCCATTAGTGGGTTCTCCTTGTGGAAAACCAGTCCTGTCTGTAATATTCCACTTGAACTACGGACTCAGTTTGACAGTTCTGGGGGGAGGGGGCCGCCATGCACAGCCTTTTGTTCTGCTGTGGAGTATACATGGAACAATACCAGAGAAAAGACCAGCGGCTACCAACCTGTTTCAGTAGCATCTGAAGCGGTTTCAAGTAGAAAGTGACGCCCGCAGTGACTTAGTGAAATATCCTCAACACTGACTAATGTCTGAACAGGAACATGAACATGGAACCCGTCTGGGTCTAACTCCTGGACCACATGAGTAGTTAGCTATTAATAAACGAAGTTGCTCAGAAGCTTCCTCTTATCCTCTAAGGTCCTTTACTAAACTTTTGTTCTTGTGCTTATGTTTTTTCAATGATACAAAAAGTAGTCAAGTTAAACTAACTAGTTAACTTTGTGTTTATTAAATATTTAACAACTGCACTAAGTAAGAGACGTATTTTTAGCTAATATTAACTAGCATGAACAATGTCGGCTGTGAAGCCAAGTTCACTTGAATATGCGTAGCGTTAACTAAGAATGTGGACTTGAACATTAAAATGGTATTAACTGTACCTTTTGTTGTTCCATTCGCTATGGAAGCAGTTTCTGTAAAATCCGTGGTGTTTGGTCCTGTTGGGGGTTTGACTTTTGAAGTGGAGCTGCCGTCACCTTAACACTGTGGTGTAAACTAGCGTTAACTCTTATTAATGAGTCAAACCAGAGATAATCTACCGCATTTTCAAAGCTATAATCTAGGAAACACTGCGGAGGAAACTGCTCTCATCCGACCTCCGACTACAATTGATCCTCCTCCAGCTGTGACGACCAAGACGAGCCAAGCCGTGCCGAGCCAGCCGCTGCGGGTTACCTACATTAACGCTAGTTAGCTGGCTAGCTAGCTAACAGCCCCGAAACACACACTGTTGTTTTCGGTGTCGGTTAGCAAAATATTTCAGTGTATGGTTCTTACCGAAGAAGCTGCGTTGATCCTGCTGTTGGTCGTGAGGCTGTTAGTCGTCGATCTTCTCAGATAAATCCTCCCTCTTCTGTATTTCCGATATGTTTTGAAGTTGCCGTGTGTGTGTGTGTGTGAGTGTGTGTGTGAGTGTGTGTGTGTGATATGCGGGAGTTTCATTGAGTGAATGAAGATTCAGTGTCGCACACTTTCCCCCCTCCCCTTCAGCAGAAACCCACAATTACATTTATGACTAACAGGAAGGAAAGCAATGTTCTGTTTCTAAATGACGAAATCATCAGACATTTTATGTTTTAGTAGAGCTCACAGCTGTAAAATGTAACATATATTGTATCTGTACTCACTAGCACATATTAGAGCTCTAATTAGTTACATATAATAGACAAAACAGGTGATAAAACACAACCGATGCCCTTTAGATAAAAGTACAAGAGTAATAAAGTAACACCATAAACAGCTCCAGTTACCGTGTGGTGAAAGAAATCCTGTTTGAAAGAGAAAATGGTTTTATTTTAACATTAATGTACAAAGTGACCAAGCCTGTAGCTTTAAGTGAGGTGCAGAATTCACCATGGAAGTATTACCAGCATGTTTTAGTTTTAACCCAAGACTGGATGGTCTAAAACGGGTGTCAAACATGTGGCCCGGGGACCAAATCCGGCCCCTGGGATGAATGTGAGATGTAAAAATAACACTGAAGATATTAACATGTTAGTTCAGGTTCCACATACAGACCAATGCTATTTCAAGTGGATCAGACCAGTAAAATAATATCATATCATAATAACCTATAAATACTCACAAATCCACATTTTTCTCTTTGTAAATGTAAACATATTCATGTAATTTTACTATTTTTACACTATAACAAACTGTCATTTCACAAAAAACATGAATAAGCTAAACAAATAAGAGCATCCTGAAATGTGCAATTTTAACAATATTCTGTCTGTTACTAAATGTTGTGTGTGTTTGTAGATCCACTGTGATCTGTAAGTTGTAATGTACATGGAGCTTTAATATTGTTAAAATTGCACTTATTTTTCTTAAGAAATTTCAGTTCATGTTATTCATTTATTCATTATTTTAAAGGATAGTTTTATAGATGTGGACATTTTCATCATGTGATTTTACTTTTTTCATTCTAAAACAGAGGAAAGTTTGGAGTTGATATTATTTATATATTATTATCTGAACTGAACTAAAATGAGTTTGACACCCAAGGTTTAAACAGACTGTGCATTTATGGATACAGTAACTATGTTGTCTCTAAGTTATTGTTCAAATTATCACATGTTCAAGAAAGTCTATAAGTATTCAAAATAAACACCTTTATCACATGCAGAGTAACATTACACATTCAAGGTAAGTGAAGACCTTTTTCTTTGTATATCACAAATACATACTCTACTGTACAAAAGCTTTAGGCGGCCTGTACGTTTGTTGTTTTTGCAGCGTTGAAATGAACATGCATGTTTATTTCTCACTCTTTTCTTCAAATACAACATGAAAATACAGGAAATATGGGCACCGCCTTAAAAGACACAAAAAAGGGAACTAAATGGGTTCATACTTTACTGTCGTATGAACGGCAGTAAAAACTAAAGTTTGAGTGAAAAAAACAGCTTCTATAAACCAAAGTGGTTGTAGTTAGTGTGACCTTCCTTTTACACTTAACATGTTTTTAATCCTTTTGTTCACGTCTGATTTTTTCATCCAGGTTTCATTCAACACATGCCAAATGTTTCTAATGTTTTTGTTGCTTGTTGTCATGGGATCAGGGCTCACACTAAATACTGACTTTAACCTTTAGAACCCATTTAGTTCTATGTTTTTGTGTCTTTTAAGGCTGTGCACATATTTCCTGTATTTTCTTGATGTATCTGAAGAAAAGTAACTGAAAAATAAATATGCATGTTTCAACTCTGTAAAAACAACAAATCT
>JAPTYQ010000009.1:5106115-5127252 GCA_029814465.1 Ostorhinchus cyanosoma
TATGATTGAACTTTTTCTCTTTATGTATGTTTCATTTAATCTTATCCTTGATTTTTATTTATTTTTTTAATGTCAGAGTGAACTGACCTTCCAGCTATCTGCACGATGCAACCACAATCTCTGTACCACTTATTTTATCTCCAGCCTCCACAACATCATATACACATGGGTGATTTGGTGTCAGCCATGTGGTGTAAGCTTTTTCCTGGAAAGACCTTTGGGCAGAATCATGGACTGGATCAAATCTCTGACCCAGCGCCAGAGCTGGCCACCCTGCAGCTCTGTCCTTACTATTTTGACCAGGTTACTAAAAGCCTTCCCACCAAACTGCGACAGTAGGTATCATTCATTAGTAATCAGTTTTCTACTCAGATTTTGTACACCAGATCACATTCACTAGTACAGGGGTTCCCAAAGTGGGGTACGCGTACCCCTAGGTGTACTTGGAAGAACTCCAGGGAGTACTTAAATTTTTTTTTTTTTTTTTTTAGAAAAATACATTAAATAAGTCATCATGTACTGATACAAAATAAATGAGAATTAATGCTGAAATATAAAACACAATAAATACAGTCATGTTATAGTTTTGTCAATCAACTTCTTAAAGTGTTGGGAACATTTTAAGAACATTTCTATTTTATATTATTCAAAAAAGTTTGAGTAGCAAAGTAATTTTTTTTTTTTATTGATGAAAGGTTCATTTATTAATTCATGACCACTTTATTTCTTTTTCTTGTCAATGAAAATGGGCACTTTTTAATTTCTATTTTGCACACAAAATGTACTTAATTTTTTATGCATTACAGTTGTTTGTTTACAAAGTTTTGAAAACATAAACAGGCACCTTTGGCACAGGAACAAATTTTGCCTAATTTTTTTTCAATCCAAAATGCTGACGTGAGAGTTGGGGGTACTTGGCTAAAACAGTATAATTCAGGGGTACACTAGTACATTAAAATGCCCAAATCTAATGAAATAATGAATGTATAACTAATAACAGAGAAACAACACACATTTTATTTTTAATTTGATTCTTGTAGTTTTAACTGTACATCCCAGTCCATTTATGTAAATTCACCACCAATGGGCTATTTTCTGTCTTGGTTTGCCTTTGCTTTCTGACACTACAGCATGAACACTGTAATGAATGATCTTCCTCCCACTTGTGGCTTAAAGGGAGAGCTGCAACCTCAGGCTGCACTGCTTCGACTTATGGGCAGACCTCCGGCTAGAGATGGAGAGGGCCCATGACAGGAAGTGTAGGCAGTATTTAAGAGCTAAAGCAGAAGCCATGCCCAGGACCGGCATCTACTTGACACATCTTTGTCAAATCCAGGATGGAGTGGATGGCTGGAGTTTGTCAACACAACAGTATATTAATCTGATGTACGGCTTCAGCTGCTAATGGAAGTTATGGTTTTGTCTTAAACAATTATGTAATTACATTTTATGGGTTCAAGTGTGATTATTGTTTTTGTGAATCTCTTGTCATATGGGTAATAGGTAGGGCTGAGTACCCAACTTTAATACTTTTATAGCTCCAACTGAATTATTGATATACCACTTATTTTATTAATGTTATTTTATTGTTTGCATACAGCTTCATGTTGTCATAAATACTTATTTTATGTTGTGAAACTGCCATGAGTGAAAAACCTTTTGCTAAAATGGAAAACTGGTACAGAAAAAAATATCCTTTAGGAATTATTACTGAAGCCCAAGTATCAATACTAGTATTGTTGGTCAAAGATATGGTTAATTTTGGAAAGATAGTCAGCTTTTTACTTATGCACATAAATACAGTATATTCTTGGCTTTATCAATGGGTGCAAAACTAAAGGATGTAAGAGCATAAATGATAAGTGCCAATGTTTTTCCTACACATTTCAAGTGAGCAATCAGCTTCTCATTAAAATAGTCATTTAAATTAACTGATCCAATAAACTACCCCATTAGTTCCACACCGAGTCAAGACAGACTGCAAAATAATGATGCTGGTTTTATATCCAAGTGACCCGTCTTCAAACTAAAGGCATGTTGGAGCTAGTTTCTGACCAAAACTGAAACAAATTCCCTACAGACAGCAGCTTGGTTTGCAATGGTTTTATGAATGCAGTTTGTTTTGCATTTCTAAAAGGCACCTATTAAATGCATCATGTATTATATTATGCAATAACAGAAAAACCTATATGATGAAGTGGTAAAAACATTACATTTTTACAATGTGACAATAAACATCAAACGCATGCATTGTTTGGCAAAGCTGATTTTAGTATAACTGCTACTTTTAATAAGTTCAAGACATTTGTGCAATAACTGCACAAAGCATAAACTCTTTTAACATTGTGCAAAAAATTTATTTATTTATTTTTTTCTGTTTAATTACAAGGTATGTTTTGTATCCCAAAAGCGTGTATTTGTACTTTGCGCTGTTTTGAGTGATTCAGTTGTAAGACATGTTTTGTTGGCATCATACATATAATTTTAAGTAGACACATAATGGGAAAATGTACTTTTTTTTGTGGAAAACATCTTTAATGGGTTTTTCATTTAATGTCAGATTTTCAGTGAGTACATAGAGATACAAATGTTTTATTCTAGCTACAGTCAGGGCCTGATTTATTTAGGAACTGTAGAGTGCCTGTACAAAACAAAAAAAACACTCCAATACATGGAAGTGCATCTTCTCGAGGCAAGATGCACTGGGCTAATCTGACAGTAGGCCTTGTGCTGCAGTGAGTAAAGTTAGTCCAGAAATCAATGCAAGTCAGGGACTGCAAACCCACAACAGATACACTGTAGATACAGACGCAAATCAATAACTGATGTCTGGACGCCTCTTTTTTGTCCTGAATGTACTGGATATTCTCTTTTTCTACTTATAAAACTCATGCTCCTGCTCATCCTTTTTGATGACGGTCTTGTAGGCTTTTTCGAAGTCTTTGGCCAGGACGATATACCTGTTCTCACGAACCGCCAGCATACCAGCCTGAGAGAAAGAAACGGGAAATCATACCACATATGCATCTGTGTATTTAGTGGTTTCTTAAGTTTCCAACAGCCTATGCTCACAGAAGAGTGGAGACGCATGCATGAACAGTTCAAGCTCACCTCCTGACAGATGGAATTGATATCAGCTCCAGAGATCTTGTCTGGTCTGGCCACATCTGGACAGTCAGTTAAGGACAACTAAACAACAGTGCAATAAATAGGAGCAAAACATTTGAATACCCAAATCCTATGTAGATATGTGGAAATATTTGCATGGAGCCTGCCTTGTTTTACTCTTTACGCTTAAATTCTTCACTCAGAACAGGTTTTTGCATACTGAGGTCTCAATTTGTTTACTGTACACAGATACTTCTGACAGATTTGTCCAAGGTAGTATAAATGATTCATTACAAATGTACTGCCGTCAACCATGAAGCGTAATGGTATCAGCAGAGAACTGTAATCAGCCAATGTGACAGTCAGCGAAAAACATCCACTCCAGTCTGAACAGGACTCATCATAAACAACCTGCAGTTTACTGCAGGTCAGCAAACAAATACATGTTACAGTAAGATTTATACAAACAAATAAATGACCCAAACGCCAATACCTAATAATAAATTTTTAGACCTAATTTAGTCTACAGAAGGATGAGTGCAAGGAAAACAGAACCGATGGCCCTCTGCAGCCAAAGCAGATTTTAAATTTCCAGGTGTATTTATTATTTCAAATTACTGTTTCTCCTGGCTTCATTTGAACAAAGGCTTTTTGTATGAATTACAGTGATAACAGTTTTAATATTTCCCTAAAAAGAACATCTATCTAGCCAATCACCTAACCACCTACATAGATCAGTAGTGGAGTACTATATGTAGCATTCAGGAGAACCGTACACACACCTCTGCAGTATGCTGATGAAAAGCAGAGTAGGAAGCAGCTCAAAGGAGACCTTGAGCCAAAAAATGCCCAGGGAATTACCCTGAGTGCAAACTGAACAAGAAAACCCGACACTTATTGATCACTAAGCACCAGATAGCAGCCTGTAGACGCAAGAACCACTGGCACAACAAAGGCGAAGAAAACACTAACACTATGCAAACAACTGCATGGACTAAAAATATATTAACATCTCATATTGGGGAAAAAAATCTTAGAGGCACAAAGGGAACAGTTTTGTAAGCTGTTAAATGGATTAAAAGAGTGACTATATTGTCTGGATCGTGGTAAATACTTTGAGAGTTCTAAGAAGTCCTCTGAAATTGAAGTTAAAGACTGAAGTGGTAATAATTATGTTCCGAGTTTGTCAGAAAGGATCAGCAAAAATATGAAATTTACTTTCAAAATCCTGAGAAAATAAGCAGGATTCTTTACTCTGAAACACATATATTGAAGACAGAAGCAAGAAGGCATATTTTAACCACCATGGAGAAGCCCACTCATTAGAAAAACACCATCAATTTAAGTTTCATCATATGGGTCAGGTCAAGGGAACACACATCTATGAGAAAAATCTAAGTTTCTCTTATCCTATTCTGTATGCACTTATTTGTTAGCTTATTACTGTGATGTATAATAAATTAAAGATATTTGACTTGTCATTGGTCTTTACATCCTAATGGGATCAAGAATTTAAACCGTTACTTTAAATCTGTAAATTAGTCCAAAAGTTTCTAATATATTTTCCCTAATTTTGACATCAGATTAGCTTAATATGTTATTTAACACATCACAGGCAAATTTAAGTGAATTTCCAGTGGGAACCACATGTTAAGCACTTTGGCGTAAACTTTATCAGAATCAGTGACATACTGATGAAACCATGCCACTAAGCACATTTTAAAATATTTTTGGTCAAAAAAGTTAATTTATGCAATCAGCATCCTTATGTTTAAGCACTTACAAATACCTGCTGAAATATGTAACACACATTGATATAAATATATGTACAAAGTTAGAGCCCACTGAACACGAAACATGTAACCGTGTCACCGCTTGACCTGACCCATATGCTAGATTTAGAATATTCTCACATCTTCGCCTTGCTTATTAAACAGACCTTCCAAACAAAACTGAACTGGTTCTTCATGTGCTCTGAAAAGCCACCCGAATCCTTGAACAAAAAAGTCATTTTGCCTTAAAGAACACATAGAAAGTTACTGGTATGTCTAGATCTAAACTGACAAATAACTTGTATGTTAAATGGGGTGACCCACAGGAACAAATCCCACAATAACTCAAACATTCAAAGCAGCAGCTCCTGACTCTGTCAAAGGAGTCTGATGGCTTTGGAGAGAGTGATATAGAGGCTTCTGGTAGATAAGCCAAGATAAAGAAGTGAAAATATTCTAAATACATAATGCTATTGTTTCATTTGAAGCACCAAGTTATATTACTTAGCCTCTGAGTTGGTAACTCTACCCGTTTCTCCAAACACTGCGTGAAATCCAACGTAAAACACCACGACAGTAATTTTCTCTTCACTTCTATCATTTATGCAAGATCGATAATTGTATTACTGCTACAAGGAAAACCTAACTGCAGTGTAATAGGAGAGCTCACAAGCTCTAGTTTGAATTAATTCTCGATGATATTCTAAGTGAAGGGACAAAAATGTCAAATATGGAGCCATAATTTCCAACATCACAAGTCAGTGCGAAATATTTCTCAGTTCTCTAACACTGTCAGAAATTATTTGGCCACATAAATAATGTGTTTGGAAACAAATCTCTTCTCACTGTGCAACACGCACACACACTCCCCCACACTCAAACACACTATTTGTGAAGCATAAGGATACAGTCCTCCAGGTCCACCTCCTCAGAGAGGTTCATTTTACTGGTGATGGTGGAGAAGATGAGTCGTTTCTGCCTGCGGTCGGGCAGAGGGAACTCAATCTTTCGGTCCAGACGACCAGGACGCAGAAGGGCCGGGTCCAGTGTGTCTGCTCTGTTGGTGGCCATGATCACCTAAGGGAGAGAGGTTCAAGTGACACTGGAGTGAAAGTCTGGGAGCATGTGAGTAAACAACCGACAAAAGATGATACAGAATGTGTTCAGCACAAAACAAGGTTTGCTTCTGGCTCACATAGATGAAGATAAGTGACCAGAACTACCCCCAGACCAGCCCCGTGGCAACGAGGACAGTTGTTTCTTTCAAAAATACTTAATATACTGAAAATGTACATTAGAGTGTGTTTGATTTATTTTGTCAGTGTGTAACCAGGGCAAAAAAAAACTATAGCTGAAGACACTGAACTTCTTTGTTTAGGTCTTTGTAGGGAGTATGATACAAAGTTCAAACTGGGCACCTAAGGGTCCAATCAAGCGAAAGTGAAAATCAACATGAAAACGTAAATTTGCACACATCATTTATCAAGTGGGCTCATTTTTAGCTAAAGATTTCTATTTGAAGGGAACCGTTATCCTTTTTAAAATACCACTTACACAGTACAGGAAAAGTTCTGAACCTTCTGCTAAGTTGCATTAAATTAAGAAAAAGACAAGCAAAAGACTGTCTATCACTGAGAAATAAAAATGATGAATGATGAACTTTGTGAATTCATACACTGGTCACATTTAAAGACTATCAGTGAACTGTTACTGAGAAAACACGCTTTATTTGTAATTTATATATATCAGTATGGACCATCACAAGTTGTAAATAACACTGTTAGTGTTAAAATCACTAGGTAAAGCATTATGATTATATCTGGCTTGTTGTTTAAAAAAAATATGTCAACGTTTTGGGTTGATGGATACAATGGTAAAGAGTTGTTCACGTGTTACCATGGCAGCCTGTCCACATGTTACCAAAATCTCATGTCAATAAAACAGAGACTTATAAAGATTTCTTTTTTGTCAGACAGATGGAAAAAAGTTGATATTTTAACTTTGACATTTTTCGGCTGCAACCTGTAGCCTTCTTCAGAAAGGTCACTTGATGTTACTGTAACGTGTCATTGTCAGCTGTTTTATCCAGGTTTGCCAGGCAACGGTACCACCACTGGATTAGGGAGGCCACAGAAATCAGAAAACAGGCCCCAAGGACCATGAACAGGGATGAGGGATCCTACACCTGATCTCACACCTGGGATGCTGTCCTCCCTGGGATGCCAGGCAGCAAGGGGCATAATCATCCCCTGTTGCCTGACAAACCTGGATAAAACAGCTGACAATGATACGTTACAGTAACATCAAGTGACCCTTCTGAGGAAGGCTACAGGTTGTAGCTGAAAAAAGTCAAGGTTAAAGAAATCTACTTTTCTCCATCTGCCTGACAAAAAAGAAAAACAAATCTTTTTAAGTTCAGTCGACAGTATGAACCTAATTGGCCTAAAAGAGACTTTTCAATATTATACTCCAAAATTTATTTTCAGAATAGTTGAACATAAGATCTAAAAGGTTTTGCCCAACTTTGATATCAATTCCTGTCAAGAACTGTATGTTTTGAATGTTTTATTTATATCTATATTATCAATTTATGTACGTTTGAAGTCTACGTGTTACCGAGCAGTAATTAGACATTTTTCACCTAAAAATTTTATCTCCCAAAATTTTGTTATACATAATATTAAAGTGCTTATAAATACTTCCTCAAATATGTATGATACAGGCATGTAAGTTATTCTGCTTACATGACAGAGACTGTTGAACACAAAATGTGTCCATGTGTTACCACTTGATCAGACCCTTAACAGAATTTCTCAATGGTATTTGTAGCTACCAAAATAGAAAAGAAATTGTGGAAATTTTATTCTTCACAAATGAAAAACAAGCAAACAGCCATGCTTTTTATATGCAGGAGAATTTCTTCGCATCAGTCATATAAATGCTGTATGTGTGAGGAGCTTATGGGTAAAATGTCCATTTGAGGTTCTGATGAATGACGATATAAGCCTTAGGACTTGTCTCTCAACTGAATGACACAGGGCACAGTGACATTGTCGGTGCAAAAATATGACTTGTGTAACAGGGGAGTGGTCTGGTAGCTCAGATGACATGCCATTAAGGCACTGCCATCAGCACATACAAATGTGTCACGGTGTGGTCACAGGGGAAAGCGTTCTTCAGACAGGTGGAGTTCACTCACCTTAACATTGACGTTCTGGTCAAAGCCATCCATTTGATTAAGCAGCTCGAGTAAGATTCTCTGCACTTCCCTGTCAGCTGCAAAAGAAGACAAGGACAGAAGGGACGTTTTAACCATGATTTCTCTGCAGTTAAAGAATCAAGGAAACACACCGACAGTATGTATAAAATGAACAAGAAGAGCAGATTAAATATATGTCTCAGGTCTTAAAGTCAAGTTCAGTCATGACTTATTATCTAAGCAGCAGATATTTGTCTAAACACAAGTCACGCTTACCCCCTGTCTGTGCATCAAAACGCTTTGTGGCAATAGCATCGATCTCATCAATAAAGATGATGGCAGGAGCATTTTCCTTGGCCAGCCGGAAGACGTCACGCACCATACGAGGGCCTTCACCCAAATACTTCTGAACAAACTCTGAGCCCACCACACGAATAAAAGCCGCTGGAAAAAACACATAAGACAGATTCATCCATCTACCACAGACATCCCTTTTCAGAAATTTAGAACTTGAATACAGTATTTACTGGGATATCAGTCACGGTTATTTGTAGAAGTAACAAAATCCCTTAATTAGTTCATTAGAGCTGTATTCAGTTTGTTGTAAAATCTCATTGAAATCTTACTAACAATGAATGTTTTACATGGTATATAAATGGAGTGGAGGTTAGTGGAGCAGTAGGAAAACATATAGTGAAGATTTTGGACTAAAACAGAAGGCTCATACGAGAGTCTGATATGGACGACTCACCTGTGGTGTGGTGTGCCACAGCCTTGGCCAACATAGTCTTGCCACATCCTGGTGGTCCGTACATAAGGACACCCCTGGGTGGGTCAATACCAATCTGAGAGAGCAAGTAAAGAACAGTAAGTATCAATAATGCACTACTCATTCTTGCCTCTGTGTCCCCTTTGGATGATATGGTATAGGCAGATTTAGATCAGAAAGATGCACAATACAATAATAACTTCAAATTCCTTGAATCCCTTGTTGAAAATCTGAAGTCTCTGACCTGTTTGTAGAGCTCAAAGTGTGTGAGTGGCAGCTCCACTGCTTCTCTGACTTCTTGCTTTTGTATGTCCATGCCACCAATATCAGCATACATCACATCTGGCTTTTGGTCTGAAATATACACATATTCAATATAGAAACATGATGTACAACAAGCTATGTGCCAATGTGCAGCCAATGTGCTTCCATATATAAAACTCACTCAACTTGACAATTCAAACACAATAAAAAAGCCAAACGTCATGTTAAAAGATCAAAAGTAATGACTCACTGGTCTGAAAATATACTACTTTGTTAAGTTGTTAATATAATGCATGTATTATTATAATAATTATTATTATTATATATTTTTTATATAATAGCTGCAGTTGCATGGACAATATTTCATTAAATCCAAATTATTCAGATTAGAGGTTTCTCAGTTTACACCAATGCAAATCTGTGAATTTATATAACCTAAAGCATTTAATTAGAATACAATGATTTTGATTCTCCTTTTGACTTTGCCATTAAAACAACCAGCCCTCGAGGTTTTCCAGCAACTTCCAAGTTGGTGGATGAGTCAGTGGATTCTGGTTTTAGATATGTTTTCAAACACTTGTTAAAACAACTGGTTATTTCCAGCCTTTTGACCGTCAAAGTATTCAACAAGAGTGCACTGTAGAAGATGTGCACACCGTTATGTGAGTACATAAAGTTTAGAGGTGGGAGTTGATCATTTATTTCCATTAGCTAACTACATTACAAAGCTAAGAGTTCTGGTTGCCTGCATTCCAGACAGACTTCAGTTCACATTTTCTACAAAACTCTTCACTCTTGAGTTCTTCAGTGTCTCTTTTCTGATATTCTACTGCTGAAACATCATGCAAAATTAGATACTGTTATCTGAGAAATGTAGTCAGCTAACATTAACAGACATCCCGGTCCTAGTACAGCACAGACTCCTCTTACATGTCTTCCATAAGCTTGTAATGATATACAACATTACCCCCATGTGAGATACAAGTCCAGCTTGCACAAAAAGACCTACAAACTTGCAGCTACCCTCAGCATTCTTGAAAACCTGCAAATTCACACTATTCACAATCAATGAGATGATTTATTCAGTAGTTTCTCAATGTACCTCTATTCTGACTGAATATTCTCCAGGCTTTTTGTGGCTGATTATAATTTGGAACAGGTTAAAACATGAATGAGCACAGGGACTGAGATATGTTATAGCTACATTTCTAGTATTGATGAAAACATAAAAGAGAAGGTTAAGGCTGTCTTCTATCTCCTCTGGGTGTGGGCTTTACTTCTAAGAAGCAGAGAAAACACAAACCATTGAGCAAAGATTTTACCACGAGAAAAGCTAATAGAAGCTGTGAGTTACTGTAAGATACTGACAAAAAACACACACTCCACTCTAAAACCAGACACTAGCAATCTAACTTGCAAATGATGCCACTTAGCAGCATGAGTTGAGCTGACCCAGGTCAATTTAGTTCACGCTGCAATGTTATACAACTGTTTTGTCCAATTCTGTATCTTTGGTCTGAACTGGGCTGAACATATGCATAAAGAATACATTTATATCCGCAAGAAAATAGGGATCAAGCACACTTTTAATGGTTGCTGATATGTTCCTACTGAAAGATATTAAACGCCCCTCGGTTAAACCCATTCTGTCTGAATGGGCTCAAATGGCCAAGTCTCTTCTGATCGATGTCATAAAAGGAGGGGATTTTTATTTTGATAGGCCAATTATTCAAATTATTAATATAATATTGTTAATGGACTACTTGGCTCCATATCAATGCAGCTAATGCACTATGTCACTAATGAAAAATATCTGTATGGTCACACTCAGAGGGTTTATTATGAGCTTTTCCTTCTGATCTTTTACATATTCATGATACTCTAAATCTACCTTCCTGTGGGACAGTGTGGCGTTTTACCTGACGTCAGCATCATAATGCTGCTGTCAGCTTCAGGAGGGAGCACATCTACCAGGGCATTGCTATGTTTGTGCAACGCCACTGAGGCATTAGGCTTCAGCAGCTCTCTGTCGATGGTGCTCAAGATGCGCACATAGTAGTTGGACCCTGAAGAGGAGAATAATTTGAAGAGAAAGAACTCAGGAACAGAACTCATTACAGATTTACCACAGTGCTTCAGACTGAATCATTAACATTTTATGACATACAGTACATCTCCTCCAGGTTCTCTAAAAAAACAGAAGCTGAACATGATAAAGTATTCAGAAACACAACTTGCATGCATCACTGCTATTAAAATAAATTTTTCATTTTCAGTTACAGTTCCGGCACTTTCTAATATACGAGAAATTTTAATACACATAAACCTTTAATTGTTCGTTGATAAAGAAAATATGCCATTAGTATTAGGTCCAATTGAAACATTCACCATGAGAATTGACAGACAGGTTGTGACTGAATTTAATAATGTAGTAGTACCTGTAGTGGAACCAACAATGGCTGTATTCTGGTCAACAGCCTCCAAAAACTGGCCAATGACAAGAGGGATACTCTGTATCCTCTTCACCTCCTCCTGGGCATGGAGGAACTCTTTCTTCAGGTTCTTCTGTTCATCTTTAATATATTCCTCCTGCACCTCCAGGAACTCCAGCTCCTGCTGCAACTTCTGGAACCACATACCAAAAAGAAGATGAAATGAGAAGGGTGAAAACTTGCTGATAATGGAAGAATACTACCTCTCCTCATTTGGTTGCATGTGATTAGAGATGTCTTAGTATTTATAGAAGCTTTACACAGAGACAGCTGAAAATGATTAAAAAACAAAAACATGCAACTCATACAATTTCTAAATATTTTAAGACATAAAAGACAAGTTATAAATCTGAAAGTTTGAATGTTTGTTCCCTTCCCAGCAACCATACACAACAAGACATATATGGTACTTAATTCAGTCTGTCAAACATGTCTAGAGAAGATTTTCCTCAAAAATCAATTCATGTTAGTTGAGTAAATAGTGCACAGTACAGACAAAAGGTAGCAATACACCTTGCAATGGACACAGGACATAAAGTAGGGTCTGTTTTTGTAATTTTGTCTTTGTATTCCTACTGAATTTACACTTTTTTTCCACTTACTAAATACATTATAGGGCTACGTAAGCTGAAGTATTTGAAATAGCTAAAGATCAGGCAACTAAATACACATGGGCAATCAATCCAAAATCTTCTACCATGGTCTGAGTGTTTCATGAACTCATTAAGATCACGGTAATGTCTTATATCACAATACAGTTGTTTCTGTGTAAATTAAACTATTCTTTTATTTATAACTTTGATACAGTTTCTGTTTAACATCATCCTGTTTACTGTCCATCGTGCTTGTTTCCATTGTCATCTTGTTCTCCATTATTATATATTTTTTCTCCTTGCAGCCACACCAGGAGGAAGAAAATATCCCTGCTGGGTGATTTGTAGCCCACAATATAAAATAGATTTTTTTCCTGTTAGCAGACAATATGTGGCAATATAATGATATATGACATCTACATTCCTTCAGTGTTGAAATCCATTGCCCCTATCACACACATGACTTGAACTCTGACGAGAAACATACTATTTATAACCCCCATTAAAATCAACAAAATGTAAGTGTGTGATACTCAACTTCATAGAGTTTGCATTCACATATTTCCCCCTCTATTTTCAGAAGACTTATGTGCTGTGTGGGTTCCTGGATCTTTAGTCCCCCTCACTACATTAAAGAACAACCACCTCTGAGCTGCAATTACACCTAAAATTAATACACTTTGATAAAGCCATGTCTTTTCATCTGGTGTTTTCTTCTGCAGCAATTTTGACATTGTAATACCATAAAATACACCCACGTATACTCACATTCTTCATAAATGAAGTCTCAATTTAAACTATTTTGCAAATTAATAGTTGCACCATCCTGTACTCAGTGCCCTGCAAGAACTAGGCAAAACTCATAATTTTTTTGTTCTATTGCAGAACATTAGTGGAGTGGATCAGACCCATCTACAGCACTGACACAGTGCTAATGAAGTATGGAAATAGGCCCAACTATGCAAGACTAATGCATGGGCATAAGCTTTTTGAATCTGGGGCTTTTCCATAAAAATTAGGAAAGGCAGGAGCGGGTAACATATTGACGAACAGAAAACTTAAAACTTAAACTTGCTCAATGTGTTGACTATGAGGAGTCATTTGGTTGGTTTTTGGTGTTCCCTATATAAATTTCAGATTAATGTCGCTTAGTTGATATCCAAAATGGGTGGGGGTTGAATCACAGTCATATAATCATAGACAAAACATGTCATATACCAGTGGATACTGAACAAGTACCATACCTTGTATCTACTATAGAGATCCTCTAGATCCTCTGGTTCAGGTGCCAGGAAAGACAGACCTGTCTGTGGTCTGGAGCTAAGTATTGCTGGCATTTCATCCTGTCCAAAAACAAAAAGTATGTATTATTTCATAACAAAATTCCAAGCTAAAATGACCTCTTATACAATTTGATGGATGTCGGACCTAAACAAATTAAATATAATTACCACATCTACACAAGACATATACTAATAAAGAACACAGGAGGTAAATTATGAAATCAATTTCATGCGAAACACCTATATATTCTGCAATCGCCTTACAAAGACCACCGTTAGCTTAGCTAGTCACGTTAACCGCTAGCTTACTTCGATGCTTTGAAACGCAAATATTCGGTTTTGAATGTTTATACATATCATCTACTTCAACTCAAAGCGGTGAACTGATCTATGATTATTGTCTCATCATATGCCACCAACAAATTTTACCAGTCATACTTCTTCAGCTTAATTAGCATCGCGCTAATAGTAGCAGCTACCCTGCATGACATAGCAACTGCACTAAACAGAGAATGAATTGGCAGGTTTACACTTCGTGATGTTAACGTGACCATCGCTTTAAGACTACTACAAACAGCAGACGTACAACAACACTGAAACGACTATTTTTACAAATGATCACAATGTAAAGTCTATCATTTGTAAGTATAAAAACAAAACAATTAGCAAATTCATACCGGACTCTTCTCCACAGCTACGAGGTCATCCATGTTGAAATTTACCCACAGACGGCTGACGTTCTGACGTAATACGTCGGAGGTCGCATGACTCATGGGTAATGAAGTTCATGACGATCTACGTTTGGTTGTTAGGTTGGTACGCAGTGCTGCTCTCTACTGTTGGCTACAAATACACATTTGAATGGTTTAAATATTTTATTTTAGGCTTAGTCCAACAGTAGATAAACACTCCACCAGCATTTTCCTTTGTAAGCAGGTGATCCAAGATGAGTGAGACAGGCCTGGGTGACAGAATTACCAACTAAACTAACTTGTGTACATTGAGATAAATAACTTCTGGTGCTAATCAGCGGATCGTCAGGTGTGATAATGAGGCTGAGACGGACCGGATTTGACCACTTTCCACTGGATGCCACTTTGTCTCCAGCAGCCGTCCCTGTGTTCTCCATAATATAATGGTGTTCACGTGGCTCCTTTGGACTCTGTATTTTGCAGCAACACTTCAGAGTCCGTTTCAGCGCGCGACATGGTCTGAAGAGATCGACCCATTACAAGTGTATGAAGCCTCGCGCTCTTCTTACTATCGCCTGCCCATGTTCCGGCATGCCCCGGGGCCACTTGTAGCCCGAGAGTTGTTTCAGCCTGTTCCCCATAAAAAGGTGCTTCCGCAGGGGCTGGACGCGCTTCTTTTACCGCTCACACATCAACACCACAGCTTCCACCAGCCCAGCGGACGCGCCGTGGATGTTTGGTGCGGTCTCGGTACAATCTCGGTGCGCGTGGACCGGTCTCAGCTGGGCGCGTGGCTCATTCCTTCCCTGGTCCACTTGGGCTCGTGCCAAGCCAGAAAGGTGACCCCCCACTACCTGTACTTCCACCACAGACTGACTGAGTGTAAAGGAGAGTCTAAGGTGAGGACAATGACCACGAATAACTAAATAATATAGAAATAAATAAATAAATGTTAAGCATGTAAATTATGTGATAACCACAGAACATGAAGAACTGTAGGCAACAAAATGACTGCACAAAACAAAGATAACACGCACAATACTTGAGCTAGATAATAACATCAGCTGTAACATTATAAAATAATGACAAGTAAAATAGTAACTGTTGATCATTTCGTTGCAACAGTAGCCTATAGGCAGCAGGTGAAGATGTAGACCATGAAGCTAATGTGTTGGAAGTAATATACAATTATTATTATTATTATTTTTTTTTTACAATTGAAAGAGCACTCATAATCTGAAAGGTTTGGCAAATTTCACATTACCCAAACTTCGAACCACTCCTAAACTTTTTAGTGTGTCTATATGTGGAGTGAAACTTTGGAACAGTATGGACATGCAACACAAGCAATGCCAAAATACCCACAGTTTAAACTGTTCTACAAACATATGATTTGGTCACAGTATAAAGACAGAGGGTCTTAATACTGACGTTACATCAATACTCTGTCTTCTAATGATAATGTGTGCTTGTTGTTCATTGTCTAGTTCATATGTGTTGTCCGTTACCTTGTGGTATTGTTCTTACCATTGCTGGTATGAGCTGCCCTTTACCATTCTAGTTTTATTCATACCATTGTTAGTATGTAATTATTATACTGTAAGTTGACAGTTAATTGTTACCCATGGTAACATCACCAGGAATGTACTTTGTTTCTATTTCTCACACACTTTTTGGTAATATAATGTAAATACTGTTAAATGAGTTTATTCTAATTTGGTACAGGTCTGTTTTGTTAATTGTTCTGGCTTAAAGTGTAAAGACAGGAGTGAATAATGTTATTATGTTAACTTATTTGATAATGAGAAGGAGGTGGATTAAATATGTTTGTTTTCTTCTTCCCACGCCTTTTTGAGTGTAAATGAATGATTTTGGAATTTTTGAACTTGCATGTATTCTGTAAATGCTCGAAATAAACACAAAAATTAATTAATGAATGAAGAAGCAAAATTGGCAAGTGTGAGGATCTTACCAACTTTGACAAGTGCCAAATAGTGATGGTTGAACATCTGTGTCAGAGCATCTTCACAACTGCAGTCATACTTGTGTTTGGACTTTAGATGGAAGTCACAAATAATCATCTATAATCGTCTATTTATGTTGTTTTTGTCATGTTGAATGATAATTCATGTTTTGTTAAAACTGAATATAATAGTTGTCATAGTGTTTTCTGCTGCCGCTATAACAGTGACCTTTTAAAAAGGTGTCAGAACCATAGAATGTAGTTTTATACAGACTGATATGGGAAGGTGAGGCATCAGAGAGAAAGAGAGAGAGAGAGACTTGCTTCTATAGTATGTTAGTGGGCATGTTCGAATTAAATGACTGATAATCTAGAATGGATGCGAGTTATTGTTGATGGAAAAAGCATTTGGGCCAGAGCCAACAAAAGTGAACATCAGTATAAAAATTTTAGTTTTACCTATCATTTCTTCTCAAATAGGCAAATTATTTAGCATAAGAGCTCTATTTTATGGAACAGTATCATTTGTGGAAAAAAAGATATAATCACTATTAACTTTAATAATATTTTTTCTTGCTTGTATAAATGATATTTTAAGTCTTTGAATCTGTTGAACTAATTATTCAACAGTACAAAATATAGAAAAGTTATGTACAATCAAATTATTTGTCAAATATGCTCTGCTATTAGCTGTATATATCATTTCATCATCACACATTTATTTCAAACCTGTTGTTTCTAATATGTATGTTAAATAAAAGTTTATTAGGGCGTTTGTAGTGTTTTAGTTCCAGTCAGTCTTTTATTCTGATACTGAACAAAGTGACAAATTGCTGTCTCCGTGTCACAGCATATTTGTGTTCCTAAAAACGTATTATTTAAACCTTTTTATCCAATGTTGATCTCAATTGTAGTTTAACATCAGAGCTAAAGCCTTATGTCTCAATTAGTACCAATTTCTTATGAGAACAGCATGTTTTGTACATTTGTATCAAGTGAAAAAAAGTACTTTTTGAGTTCCTGTGTCATGCAGCAGTAATTTAAGTATTTTTACCCCTAAATCTTATTTCTGTCTATTGTAATATGTATCATGTGAAAGTAGTTGCTCAGACCTATCCATGCATTTATTAAACATGGAGCCAAGTTGTTTCTTTTTCAATGGAGAACTTATGGAACATGAAATGTGTCCTGTGCCTCTGCTTGATCTGACCCATTTGACAATGGTGATGATGGAAATTAATCATTAATTAATTAATAATTATTTATCCTGATGTCATAGTCAGATTATGATGATCTCCCAAACTGTGCTGTTGTTGCAGATCGTCTTTATTACAGGATCATTTAGCTGCAGCAGTAATTTAATGTTGTGAGGTAAATTTTGCAGTAGCTCCAGTTCAGTGTAACACAACGCTATTGAATTCTTTTATAATGTTCTGTGGTAAAAAAGACTGGTCTAATGAGTATTCTTTTAAAGTTCTACCAACTTTTATAACTAAATTAGTTCATGTTGAATCTCCATTTCACTCCATTTTTCAGATAGTTGAAGGTCAGCTGGTGTATACCTTCTTTCTCCGTTATACTCCACCTTCACAAGGTTACGTAATCAGAGTTCCACCACTTGACCTTCCCATCCAGTGTCATTATAACAGGTAACTCTGACACTTGCTCTCCTGTACCATTGAAAGTGGTTGGTTTTCATGACTTATGGCTTCGCTTTTATTTTTTCTTTACTTTCCCGATGAAGTGACCGCACACAAAAAGAGACTCAGTCTGCATTTTAATACATTTCACACCTGCATATCTCCATTTTATGACTGAATTAGTAAAATCTAACTTTATATCACATGATAAGCTGGTAAAAAATAAGATGTGCTTGGAATAGATAGGGCACATGGGCATCTGTGATGAGATAAGGTACACTATGTATATTTTCACCCTTGTTAATCCAAAAGCATCTACTCATATATAATGGTTAATAACTTTTGAACCAATAATCTTATCACTAAATGTAGGTAATTCAGGTAAAATGCAGTTTGTCATCTTTTTATGGTCATCAGATATGATCTATTTGGATGTTCAGAGGTTCCGTAGTGAACATGGAAACACGATCATCTTCTGCAACACTGATTCACCTGTTAAACCCATGGAGTTTGATAAATGACAGAGAGGCTTATTTTTTCAGTCAGTGAATGATATATTTCACTGAAAGTCAGTTCTCTCTGCTTTTGATATAACCCTCAAATGTAGTCTCAGGGTTACAATTAAAGCACATTATCAGTAAAGGAAATATAGTATAATATCTGGTTTTCATTGGGAAAAAATGCAACCTACAGAGAATGTTATTTTAATACATGGTGAGAAATCATTTAAGAAATGTTAAATAGAGAGAAAAATTAATTTGGGAACGACCACAAATGTAGCAGTGGGTCTTTATGGGTTAAATAAACTGTTCAACTTTGCCTTAGTCTGTTTTCTTGGTACAAGGGAGAGATCAACAAAGGCAAAAAAAAAACAAACCCAAAAAACAAGACTGTTCTGATTGGCTCACTTCAATTATATTCTAAGACACATCCATCCCACATCTCAAAGCTCTACATTTACAGGGAACACAGCTCAAGCACACACTCTCCTGCTTTGTTGTGTCTGTAGGTGTGAGCTTTAACCAGAGTCTTGTCTCTCAGGCAGAGCTGGACCACACTATGAACAGTAATGGAGAAGAATAGGAAAAAATGTATCAATTCATGTTCAGATTATTTTGCCCACACATACTGTAAGGGGCTGTTATTGACTGAGTTATAAGTACATTGTCAAAAGGTTGACACTCAGAAACATTCTGAACACAGCAAAAGGCAGAGTCCCTTCAGGTAAATACACCGCCGCACACAGGACTGAAGTTGGAGATTATTATTCTTTGTATATATTGTCTTTTAGGATTTTTTTTCCCCCACATATTTTACTTTGTAACATCAGCTAACTGCCATGTAGAAAAAAATAATGAAGAGAAAAGCACATGGTTTTACTTTCATATCTGATAAATTTTTTTTTCCTACAGGTTTTATTACTCCTACCAAGTTGGATACAGACCTCAGGTTCAGGACAAGACGTTTATAAAGAGCATCAGAAATAAACACGCCTTCAGCCTCAGCGTGTACAATGGTAACATGTCTGAAAACAATGTCTTCAACTATATATGGTGTTGCTATAAGTGCTGTAACCCTAAGTGTCAACCGGAACAGTCCACTATGCTCTGTATTCCTAGTTTCAGTAAGTTTGCAGAGCATGGCCACATTCTTCTGTAGACAAACAACAAATTGAAATTGTCTTTGTTGTTTTAGTTCTTCAGATGTAATGGCAAAAGTCATATGTATGATGACAAAAAGAATCAAGGAAATATCAAAGCTGTTATATCTAAAATCCAGCATAGCAACTAAGACCAGGACTTTTCTGTGTTGCTAAATGTGTTAAAATAAATTTTTGAAATATGTGTATGTTTCTTTTGAAACAGCTCAGTGGAAGCCCCTCCTTCCAGGCCAGGTGGTGTTTTTAGGAGAACCAGTGTATTTCGTTGCCCGAACTAGTTCTCTGCTGGCTGGGGAGAGGCTTTATGTGGATTCATGCCACATTACAGCCTCCCAAGACCCAAACAGCACCCCAAAATTGGACATTATTTCAAACTATGGGTTTGTCTCTTTTTATTTAACACCTAATAATAGTTCTTCTATTGGTTTGTCACTTTTTGGGTTTTCTTTGATGCTTTCTGTTTTGTTTTTATTGCAGCTGCATGACAGACAGTCAGAGGGAAGGCAGCAGCTCTCGCTTCCTGTCAGCAGGGGGCAGCGAAGTCCTGTTCACTGTGGATTCCTTCATCTTCAGTGGAGTCTCTCAAGTAACATGAAAATAATCAGCATAAATGAAATTTACGTTAGGCAGATTTGGAGGTTTTAAATATGGAAGATGTCATTTCTGCTGCTGTGGATGTCATTTGATATGAACCTGTATGGGTTCATGGAAGATGTCTTCAGTATCATTTCTGCTGAAAATTTGAGTGAAAAGTTAAACGTCAATGTGAGAAAATTATCCAAATCACTGGATTTAGAGCACTTTGAATATTTTTTTCTGTAAATTTGCTTTAATGTCTGAAATTCCTTCTGTTCCTATTTTTGAAGGTTGCTTACTAGCAGTTTCATTCACTGTTTCCAAGATACTGTATTACATGTTTAGATTTCCATCTTTTTTTCCAGTTTTGTAACTGATGCAGTTTTTTTTTTTTAATTGTAGTTGTTTGTAATGTTTAATCCACAAGTTGACATGTTCTAGTGTTGTGACGCACTGTTGGTTTTTGTGAACAGATGCTGTACCTCCATTGTTTGATGTCAATTAGTCTCACCACTTCTCAGTCCTCAAAGAGCTGCAATTACAACAGGAAGTTGGGCAGGTAAGAACTCACTGTTATAAACCTTCTCTATAAGTAGAGTATGGTAACAATTGGGGTACATAAAACCTGTAAATATGTCCCAGTTCACTTCTCTATGGATTAATGACCAGTTTATACCGGGCAGAAAAGTTGGAGGATTTAAATTATGGAAAATTAAAGGCATCGAGGAAATTAAGGGTCTGTAGAGCGATGGAAAAATTGCTTACATTCAGTGATCTGTCTGAAAAATACAAAATTCCACCAAAACATTTTTTACAAGTATTTACAGGTTAAACACTTTTTATCATCCAGGTCTAAGGAAATTATGTATATACCTAAATTATCATTCATTGAGAAAATGGGAAAACGGGGAGAAAAAGTCCTATTGTCTAAATATTATAACCTGCTTAGATCAAATTCTAAAGATTCAGCAACAGGTACATTGAACACATTGAGAAAAGGCTTACAAGAAGACATACTGCAGATGGATCAGACTGGAACGAACCCAAAAACAAACTAGAAAAGCACTCGGAGAGCGCAGACCTCCGCCAAGCGCAACAATTAAGACAATTTTTGGCCCCATTTACC
>JAPTYQ010000009.1:5131354-5145444 GCA_029814465.1 Ostorhinchus cyanosoma
GCGTCCAAAGCGCTTTACAAGGCCTCACATTCACACACACACTCATACACCAGTATGCAGCTGCCGCCATGCAAGGCGCTTCCAGACCCTACTGGGAGCAATTTAGGGTTCAGTGTCTTGCCCAAGAACATTTTGACATGTGGACAGTCGGAGCCAGGATTCGAACTGCCGACCCTTTGGCCATTGGACGACCTGCTCTAAAGTAGTATTTTCTGATAACATGTTGCATTTTTTTATCATCAATTTTGACCAAGTTCCCTGTGCCTTTGTAGCTCACACATCCCCAAAACATCAGCGATCCACCTCTGTGTTTCACAGTAGAGTGGTGTACCTTTATCATAGGCCTTGTTGACTCCTCTCCAAATGTAGCGTTGATGGTTGTGGCCAAAAAGTTCAGTTTTGGTTTCATTACTCCAAATAGCCTTGTTCCAGACGTTGTGAGGCTTGTCTCTGTGCTGCTTGGCTTATTGTAAACAAGCTGCTTTTGGCACTGGCATAGTAAAGGCTTTCTTCTGGCTACTTGACCATGCAGCCCATTTTTATTCAAGTGCCTTTTTATTGTGCATCTTAAAATAGCCAGACTACTTTTTTTTTCAGAGGCTCCTGTATATCAGCTGAAGTTATTCGTGGATTTTTCTTTGCCTCCTGAACAATTTTCCTGGCAGTTGTGGCTGAAATCTTTGTTGGTCTACCTGACTGTGGCTTGTTTTCAATAGAATCCCTCATTTTCCACTATTTTATTAGAATTTAAACACTGCTGATTGGCATTCTCAACTCCTTGGGCATATTTTTATATCCTCCTCCTGCTTTATACAGTTCCATGACCTTTTCCGGCAGATCCTTTTATAATTCTTTTGCTTTCCCCATGACTCAGGATTCAGACACGCCGCACAGCACTGGAAGGAACATGCAGGGGTCTGTCAGGAACCCAGAAACTCACTGACTTTTTATACACACACATTAATTACAAGCAAACAGATCAGAGGTGAGGATAGATACCTTTTATAACCATTTAAACCCATGTGTGTCAACTTGTGTGTATATTATAAGAACCTCCAAAACCTCCAGGGTATGTAAACTTTTGATCAGGGTCATTTGGAATGTTTCTGTTGTCATGATTTAAACAGAGCAAACAAATTTGTTTGATAATAAATGGATTCACCAAACCACTAACCATCAATGAAATAAAAGTTTTTGTATTACTCAAATTCTCAGAAAAATGACCCAAAAATCTGAAATTCTGCTAGGATATGTAAAGTTATGAGCCCTACTGTATGTCTATCCTGCACTCCAATCAGAAATTTAACTGAAGTATTGTTTTAAAACTGTCATCATATGTCTTTTAATTAGATTTTTTCCCCCTCCTTTAGCTGTCAAGTACACCAGCAGCATCAGCAGTCCAGGCATGTACATTGCACAACATACCAAGGGAAGTCCACGCATGAAAGCAAGATCATTTCAGTTTGAAGAAGGGAACGAATGGTTTGCTGAAGAAGACAATGGAGGACAAATGATGGACAAGAAGCTTGAAGAAAAAGGAGACCAGATTTTTCCACCAATAATAGAAATTTGCCATGAGGAGGAAAAAGATCCACAGAAGAGAAAAGCATGTATCATCCCTGCTGAGAAAAAAGAAAGGAACCACAGTGCAATAGTCAGTCAACAGAGAAAATCTTCTGGTGTCACAGCTGCTGCTACAACAAATTCCATTTCTGGTACTGATGATGTTAATATAGAAAAACACCAAAATGCCTCTACAGCTGTAATTCCTGTCATTCAACATTGTTCTAATGGAGATGCATTAAGTTGTGGAGACACTAACATCACAGCAAAAGAATATGTCAGTGGTAGTAATGAACATAGTTATATTAGTGTTGAAGATGCATCTGGGTTGGAATCAACTATCCTTGAGGGTCTATTTAGCCATAAAATGGAGAGCTTAACCAGTACGTACCCACCCACTGGTGACTCAGCAACAAATCCTCCAACTTTTAGTGATGTTATAGCCAAGTCTGATGCTCATTTAGTGGATTTCAGTGATTTTGCTCGCAGTATAGGACCAGATGAAGATATGGTTCACAGTCTACAGATACAAGGATTAGACCAATCAACTCTTCCAGTTGAGTTCAGGGACCCAGTCTGGGTGGCCGGGTTACATCAGATAGATGATGAATCTCCCCATCAGAGTCAGTTTACTGGAGCTGTGAAGACAAAAAAAGGAGACTTTTCAGATGTCTTTTCCAGACCAGCAAGTGTTGGTTCTAATCCTGTTGGTCCAGACCAGATGAGTAGCCCCAGTCATTCTGCCATTGTGACGTTTGTCAGTGCATCACAGGGAACTGAGAGCAACCAGCTGATTGAAAGTGGACTGAGGTGGTCCCAGAAAACCAGAAGCTGAGGTGAGTTCAGTAGGCATTGGATCCCAGTAGTTATAAGTAAACCATGTCTGAAGATACTAATGCAAACAGATCTATTTGACTGACAACTGAAAGTATCTGTCAGATACGTTCATACCTTTTCTGGAACTACACAAAACCTCATGGACTATCAACAGCAACACCAGAGGGTCCCAAACTGCTCACATGGAGCAAAGGAAGAATTGAAGTAGAAACCCAGACCCAGGACAGACTGATCAGGACTGTGGGTGCAACAAAGTGCTGCAGAATGTGCTTGTCCAGACATGATCATTAAATGGTGAACCTTTGACTTCCTTTGCATAGTTGAATTATTCCACAGGTTCAAAGATGTTGAGGAAGAGCATTGTACTTGTACAACTTTTATTTTCTAACAATCTAATGAATCCGTTTGTGTGCCACCTACACTGCTGTGGCAGTGTGACAATAACACCTTACCATAGACTGAAATACAGTAGTAATACAGTACAGTAGTCTGGACATTACTTGGCTCATCTTTTTAAAGCCTTTTTCTTTATTACTGGCACAAAAGGGACAGGATGAGGCTTATTAGTAATGATAAATTAAAAAGGTGTTGGTCATACGTGCTTATGTGATGCTTTATGTGCCGTCTCCATGGACCAGATCCATAGTTACAACCTGTAGATTAATTTCTGTGAAATTCTAAACTCAGTTTCTGCATCCTCTGCAGCAACAGCATACGATAACTGTTAGCACAGAAAAAGCTGGATAACAAAACAATACCTCACATTACAAATTGTGCTTTGGATCAGACTTCCACAAATTTCTAATTAATTTAATCCCTACATAGTGCATGTTTTAACCGTTCCTATCAGTGACGCTAAGCTGTGGTGAAATAGTTTAATTCACAATGCAAATTATAAACTTAATTTTTACCCTCAGGGAGGTGATAATAAACAGGTGGCATGGTTATGTAATATGTGACAGACCAACAGTACAGCTACTGAGTTCAGATTAAAGTGCTTAGATTTTAATGCCTCCTTTCAGGTGCTTTCTAGAAGACAGTTCTCATTCATGTTCTGTTCACATTTAAGAGTTCTTCTGTGGTACCTTCAAGGTCACCTGAAAAAATAGACATCTCACTCTCACAGCCATGAAACAATATTTAAGAATAATTTCTACAAACACACACATGACTTTCATTCTGGTCCAGACAAAATAATGAGGCTTGCATTAATGAAAAAAAAATTTCAAAAGAAAATCCATGGTATTGAACAGCCTAATTACTAATGAAGAACACGGTTGGTGCAATATGATTTATCAGGTATACAGTCATTGGCAGAAGTCTTGTCACATAAGGACAGTTTGCAGGAAGGATGGAAGACAGTGGAAAAGTGGCAGGTAGATTTTTTTTTTCTGGTGAAACATCCATTGAACTGCAAATGCTGCAGAAGATCTGTTGGAGCCCGCATGCACCCAAGATTCACCCAGAAAACAGTCGAGTTTGATGAAGGAAAAATCCTGGTTTGAAGTTACATCCAGTATAGGGGTGTGTGAGAGATCTGCAGAGTGTGTGGCAACATCAACAGCCAACCAAAGTATCAAGAAATTCTAGCTGCCCATTGCATTCCAAACCTCAGAAGATGGTTGATTCTGCAGCAGGATGGTGCTCCTCGTCATACTTCAGCCTCTACATTGAACTTCCTGAAAGCGAAGAAGGTCAAGGTGCTCCAGGACTGAACCGCGAAGAACTACCAAGAAGAACAATGACCTGGGCAAAGAAGAACCGACACAGACAACTTCACATCTAAATGTTTCCAAGTCTGCTCGAGGAAAAACCAGGGCTTCAAGGACCTGAACAGCGTCTTCCAGGTTTGTGGCTTGGTTCTATTGGTTAGATTTGACATGTGACTACAGCATTAAGTGTGTTTGTATTTTTTTCGGATGTATGTTTTCTATTGGGAATGAGTAGAAGTATCTATGAGTACTTCCTGGTTGCACTTTGTGTCTCCATACTGGAGAGGTGCTCAGAGGGACCTGAATGGGTGGGGGCGGAGTCTGGCTTGCTTGTTGTGCTGAAAAAATTTGCTTTGCAAAGGGAAACATTATGAAGTAGATGAGGCTCTCTCTGATATTCTGCTGTCTTTATTTTGAGTTTCATTGAATCACATTTCAATGTCACTTGCTTCTCTCTTTGTCCTCAAAACGTCCAAGCTGACCGATCCTGTTGTACTTGTTCTTAATCCTGTCCATCCTCCCAAAGAACATCAACATCTTCAGCTCTGCGTACTGTCTTTTCATCAGCCATCTGTAAAACATGCAACATTGCTGATCCCACTACTGTCCACTAATAACAATAATAATAATAATAAAAAATTTGATTTCTATAGCTCTTTTCTAGGCACCCAAACCCCTTTACAATATTGACCCATTATTCATTGGCTCTCATTCCCCCTCTGGTGGAGGTAAACTACACCTGTATCCACAGTTGCCCTGGGGCAGGTCGACAGAAGCGTGGCTGCCAAAGTTTCACCTACGGCCCCTCGGACCACCACCGAACATTCATACGCAATCATACACCAGTGTGAGAGGGTGAAATGTCTTGCTCAAGGACACAACAGACTGACTAGGACAGAGCAGGATTTGAACTGCCAACCCTTCAGTTATTGGCCGGCCTGCTCTTCCTCAGTTTCATTTCATTTAACTTTTGCAGATGCTCTTTGGTCACACATCGTTCATGACACTTTTCTCCACCTGTTCCATCCTTTGCCAGTTTACCAGTTTATTCACTCTGTTTTGTGAATCATTCCAGGTTTTTATAACTGTTGAAGTCAGTTGCTTTAATGACTTCAGTGTTTTAAAGTTAAAGAATGGTGAAAATGGAAAATTTCTAATACCATTTTTAAATAGATCTTCTGATTGAGCCTGTGTGATTTATCTAATAAGGCTTCAAATGTAATCTGCTTCACATAAACACACTGATAAAGGACTGTGGACACTGGACTGAAGGATCAAACTGAACCTGTAACATAGAAATATACTCTGTGTTGACTTAAATACACCATTTTGATTTTCTACCCGTTTTTTGTTTAATATCTTTTTATTTAACAATAGAAAATCATCCAGATACAGTACAAACCTAGTGATACTGGATCTTACATTTTGCAATTCTCCTTTGTGCACTCTTCCCACCCCTAAAGGAACAAACCAATTTTTATTTTCTACCTTGAAGACGTACCTTTAAACCAACTGCAAGTATAAAGTGTCAGACGTTCTGCTGCCACTGTCAGATCATAAGTATTTATACAGTGACACAACTTTTGCCTCTGTACACCACCAGTGTGGATTTAAAGTGAAGCAATCCAGATGGAATTGAAGTGTGGACTTTAAGCTTTAACTCAAGTGTTTTAACTACAATACTGCATTAATCATTTAGGAATTACAACCATTTAAAAGTACAAAACTACAATTTTTGTCACCATCCAAATACCTATGGACCTGACTGCACATGTTATCTTTAAACAGTTTTTAGTGTATGTTTCTCACTTGTGAATATCTAGTTTCATTAAAAGAATCACTTGTGGCAGACTCTTAACCCATAAAGACCCAAACATCCACCATCTACCATCAAAACCATCTACTGATCTAAAATTTCTAATACCTGTTGATCCACGAATCCTATCAATAATAATCCTGAAAATAAACGGTGTAAAATATAGTTTATCATCTTTTCATGATCATCAGATATGACCCATTTGGACGTTCAGAGGCTCCATAGTTACCATGGAAATGTTCATCTTCTACAAAATTGATTCACCAGTAAAACCCATGGAGTTGGGTCAATGACAGTGGATGGACACAGTGGGTTTAAGTTCAGTTAATATATTTTATTGAAAAAGTTATTTTTTTTTCAGTTTTCTCTGTTTTTGATATAACAAAATGAACAAAAACAAAAAAAATTCCAAAATATTAAATAACTTGAAAAAAATGATTAAAATCAAATTAAATGAAGAAATTAACCAATAAAATGAACAAAAATGGGAATATGGAGAGTACCATACCAGTAACATGGAGAATGTAAGCCACAAACTGAATAAAATTGAAGAAAAAAATCTAATGGGCAACAAAATGAGCAAAAACAAATGAACAAGAAAAATGGTTAAAAATGAACAAAATAATAAATGTGTAGCTGCTGGTCATTAAAGAGTCCACGAACCATACTGATGTCCACTTGATGTTTAATCTTCATAGAAGGCATTACATTTCATGGCACACCGTGAAAACTATAAACATAAAAGCATGGCAAATCATATTCAATATTAAAATGGCAACAAATATCTTTATCCCTTGTTAGAACTGAAACTTATTAAGATGGATAAATACCGTGTTCGCCTGAATGACCAACAGAAATCAAAGCAGACGGGAAGTAAAACTTGCTGCTGAGCCCGCCTGATCCCTGTGCCTCCCGCGCTGCGCTTTGCGTCTGTGCGTAAGTCACATGACGTTCCAGAGCGAACAAATAAAATAAAAACTACACTAAACAATTATTTTTATAGAGAGAAAATGCACAAATGTACACAAACAAATATTTTAACATTACGTTCATGTAAATTTGGTTGGTGATCACAAAACCATGACTCGTCTTGTTGCCATGGCAACCCAAGGACGCTGCAACGGCGTCAGTTACACTCCCACCAAATTACCTTTGGTTATTGAATATCCAAACACATACAACAGTAACTTTACATAACATATTACACTCTTCATGACTTAAATCAAAGGTAATTTCTAAGTAACTTGCTAAAACCCTCACAAAACATTAGAAACAAGAAAATATGACTGATAGAAGTTTTATAACTTTCATTTTTAAACTAACCTGTATATTTGTATTTACCAACAGGTAAACTTTAGACTGTTCCTTGCAAAGGAGATAATAACTACCCTCCTATCTCAGTCTTATGTGGAATGTTTTAGCTGCTTTCTACAAGAACAACTAACTTCTGGATGGGTCTTTCTAGGATAGAGGGTTTGTTGAGGCGTTCACCACTTTTTCCTAACTTGCGCTCTCCGAACTGTATCGTTGCTCTTCGCACCAATCCATCAACATCTACATGCACTCCAAGGACCCTGGCAAGCTTCCACTCATTTCGAGGGAGCTCCTCTTCTTTAACAATGACAATATCATTGATTTTCACATTTCGTTTTGGAGTGAGCCACTTTTGCCTTAGATTGATATTGGCAAGATACTCCTTCCTCCATCTGCCCCAGAATTGCTCGGACAAATATTGCACCCTTCTCCAGCGCTTTCTAGCATACAAATCCTCCCTGATAAATTTGCCTGGTGGAGGCAGTGGGACTGAGGATTTCATTGTCAGGAGATGGTTGGGGGTCAGAGGTTCCAAGCTTTTTGGGTCAGTGATGGTGTCCACTGTAAGTGGACGGTTGTTAATGATGGACATGGCTTCATAAAGGAACGTCCTTAAAGAAGCGTCATCCAATCTCCCAGAACTGCTTGCAAGGACAGAGCTGAGTACGCTTCGTACTGACCTAATCTGCCTTTCCCATATGCCTCCAACATGACTTGCACTTGGGGCATTCATGCGAAAGTCACACTGCCTGTCTGCCAGAAATACAGCAATTCTGTCTTTGTCCATTTCATTCAGAGCCTTTTCCATTTCATTTCTTGCTCCGACAATGTTGGTTCCCTGATCGGATCTTATATGTCTTACGGCTCCACGGATGGCTATAAAGCAACGTAAAGCATTTATGAGCGCATCTGTAGTCATGTCTTCCAACATCTCCACATGAACTGCTCTGGAGCATAGGCACGTGAAGAGGAGACCATACCGTTTGTGCACCTTGCGACCCTGTTTTGTATAAAATGGGCCAAAACAGTCCATACCGCAGTAGGTGAACGGTGGTGAGGGGTCAACTCTGTCACTGGGTAGATCTGCCATCTGTTGTTCCTCTGTTGGCCTGCGAGCTCTTCTGCAGGGAACACACTGTCTTATGTACTGGGCTACTACCTTACTGCCACTGATAATCCAGTAACCACTGGCCCTAAGTTCATTTAGGGTTTGTCCTCTGCCTTGATGTTGTGTTTTTTCGTGGTAGTGTGCAAGAATGAGGCGTGTAACGACACTGTCTTGTGGAAGAATTATTGGTTGTCTGAAATCATGAGGTGCAGATGCTCTTTTCAGTCTTCCACCCACCCTCATTATGTCATCTTTGATGTGTGGTTCAAGCTGGTAGAGTTTATGGCTAGGAGACAATTTTCCAAATTTCTGGCCAAGTATGTGTAACTCTTCTTTAAATGCATCTTTCTGAGCAAGCCTGACAAGAGCGAGTGAAGCTCTCCTTCTTTCCTCAACACTTAGAGGCTCTGTTTGCTTTATCCTCTTTGCTAGCCTCTGGATCCGAGCAATCACCTTAACAGCGAGGGTCCATTTTGAGAACCGGGACAGTTGCTCTTGAAAACTGATATGCCTTGTAGCCTCAGTTACCAGCACTTGGGTTGCTTTTACCTCAGGATCTCCCACCAACAGCTCTCTGATTCCTTGGGTTGCAACAATTTCTGCTTCCCATAGGAACTTTGGGCCAGTAAGCCAGCTTGAGCTGATTAATTCTGCCACCTTGAGGCCCCTTGAGGCATGATCAGCGGGGTTTTCTTTCGTGTCAACATAAAACCACTGTCCTGGCTCTGTGGTTTCTCGTATCCGCTGGACACGGTTTGCAACAAAGACATGAAAACGCTTGGCTTCATTATTGATATATCCTAGGACAACTTGAGAGTCTGTCCAGAAAAACTCTCTATCAACTCTAAGCTCAAGTTCCTCTTTTAGCACATTGCTCACAGCTGCCGAAACTGCTGCTGCAGTTAGCTCTAGCCTTGGTATAGTGACTATTTTTGTGGGCGCAACTCTTGACTTGCCCATGATCAAGGAACAGTGCACCTTATCTTCACCTACCAGCCTGACATATGAACACTGACCGTAACCCTGACTGCTCGCATCAGAAAAGTGATGCAATTCTACTTTCAGGACCCTTCCAAAGTTCTCTGGAATGAAGCATCTTGGGATCTGAATCTTATCAAGGTTTTTTATGTCCTTCACCCAACTCTCCCATCTCGCCTCCAGCTCATGTGGCAGCGGTTCATCCCAAGCTACCCCCTTTTGACACATCTCTTGAAGGATTTGCTTTCCTGATAAGATGAATGGGGCTAAGAATCCTAGCGGATCGTACACAGAAGCTACCACTGAGAGGATTCCACGTCGTGTAGCTGGTTTCTCCTCCAGAGAGACTTTGAAACTGAAGGTGTCATTCTCTGCATCCCACCTCACTCCTAGCACTGTCTGCATCGGAAGATCATCATGGATGAGATTCACATTCTTCACCTCAGCAGCACGTTCAGTGACACGGACCGACTCTAGAACCTCTCGGTTGTTGGAGATGAATTTATGAAGATGTAGCTTTCCTTTAGCACACACCATTTGGGCTTCTTTCACCAGCTTAACTGCCGCATCTACAGATTCTACACTTATGAGGCCGTCATCTACGTAGAAGTGCTTCCTGATGAAGTTAGCTGCCAATGGATATTCACTCTCATTCTGGTTGACAAGATGTTTCAAACCATAGTTGGCGCAGCCTGGTGATGACGACGCTCCAAAAAGGTGAACCTTCATACGATACTCACTAGGTTCTGAATCTGTGTCACCGTTGTCCCACCACAGGAAGCGGAGGAAGTCTCTGTCTCTTTTGCTGACATGGAACCTGTGGAACATTTTCTCCACATCACATGTAATTGCGATGGGATGTTTGCGAAACCGGCAGAGCACTCCACTGAGCCCATTTGTAAGATCAGGCCCTGTTAACAGGTGATCATTTAAGGAGGTGCCTTCATACTTTGCTGAGCAGTCAAAAACCACCCTGATCTTATCTGGCTTTCTGGGGTGGTAAACCCCTTGGTGCGGGATGTACCACGCATGACCAGGCTCTGGAGGCTTGTCTGCTCTTTCAGCATCGCCATCTTTGAAGATGCCCTCCATAAAATGCACGTAATCACTTTTGAATTTGGGATCTCTGTCAAGCTTTCTTTTAAGGTGCTTTAGCCTGGTCAAGGCAAGCCCTTTGTTGTCAGGGAGATGAGGACGAGTTTTGAAGGGGAGGGGCATCTCAAGATGACCACACTCGTTCTGCTGAATGCTTCCCTTTAAGACCTGCAAGAACTGAATATCTTCCTGAGAGATGCTCTTTTCACCTGGTCTGGCATCTGCAAAGTCTAACTCAAGCACCTTTATAACAGCAGCTGGTGAGACAGGTGGAAGCTCCTTGACAGATACACGGTGACACAGACCAGTTACATCTTGTGAGTTTACTTTGTGTGGTGTACTTCCCACAATGCTCCAACCTAAGTCTGTCTTAACTGCGTAGGGCTCGTAGTCACCACCAGTGATGACCTTTCGAGGTGCGAGCGCTTTGGAGCAGTCATAACCGATCAGAAGCCCTACCTCACAATCCATCAGCGAAGGGATTTCAGGTGCTATGACCTTAAGGTGTTTCCATTTACTGGCTGTCTCACGAGTGGGGATGTGTGCACGTTCAAAGGGAATAAAATCCCTTGTATAGGCAGGAGGTAAGCTGATAAAGCTATCAGAATTGAAGCTTTTTACTTTAAGTCCACTTACTCTCTGACTTCTCACAATTGAGTCTTTTGCCATCATGGTGGAGAGCTTCAGTTTAACTGGCTCCATCACAGTCCTTAGTTTCTCACATACCTCTTTGTCGACAAATGTATGACTGCTTTGGGTGTCCAGTAAGGCATACACCAGGATTTCGGAGTCTGGGGTGTTAGGTGACGAGATCCATACTGGCACAATCATTGATGTGCTCCCACCTTCATCTCCTGTAACACAGCATGATAATGAGGAGGTATTTTCTCCATCTTGGGGGACATTTTGTTTGGAAGATTTGTCTGCAGGCGGACGGTCTTCATGCAGCAGAGTTGGATGGTGTCTTTTGCATAAGCCACACATGGCTTTGTTTCTGCAGTCTTTCGAGATGTGTCCCCTTCTTAGGCATGCAAAGCACAGTTTACTGTCCTGAACAAACTTTCTCCTGGCTTCCAAAGATTTTTCCATAAATCTTTGACATTTATGTATTGAGTGGTTTTCTTCACAACACATACACTTAAATGGGGTTGGACCGTGTGCTAATGTGCTCAGTTTTTTGGGTTTGTTTGAATCTTTTGTCTTGTCATCAAAATCGATGGCTTTGGTTGTATGATTTCCATCAGAGGCTTTTACACTAGTGGCAAAGGTGTTTGCTTTTGGTCTCTTCATTTCTCTGAAGGACTTTTCTTCAGGAGGCTTTAGTGCGTGCAGTGACGACACTGGATTGCATGCTATGCGAGCTTCCTTGGAGATGAACGAAGCAAACTCTCTAAAGCATGGATAGTCTTTGGCTTGATCTAACTGCTCTGTGACGTAGCGATTCCATCTAGATGTGACCCAATCAGGGAGTTTCGCAAGCAGCTTCTGATTCTCTTCGCAGTCGTTCAGAATCTGAAGACCTTTGACATGAGGCATAGCATCGCTACATGTTTGGAGGAAATCGCTAAACTCTCTAAGCTTAACATACTCTTTTGCACTAATCTTTGGCCATTTGTTGAGCTTGTCCCTGTAGGCACGTTGCACCACAAAGGAATGACCATACCTGGCATTTAATTTGTCCCAAGCTTGTTGATAGGCTTCTTCATCCTTTCTATAGAAGCTGCCTTCCAGAGCTGATCTTGCCTCACCACCAACATACTTTTGTAAATAGAACAACCTGTCTGCAGAATTTGAGCAGCGTCTCTCAATGAGGGCTTTAAAGCTTGTGCTCCATTCTGTAAACTTAATTGGGTCACCATAGAAGACAGAAGGTTCTGGGACGGGGAGTCGGTTTAGGGCCATTGACTCCTGTAATGCTTGCACTAAGGTTGTTTCATGTTCTGAGGCTTGTCCTGTACATCCTGTGTAAGAATTAAGCAGGCTAGCACACTTTGCCTCGCTGCGTGGGGGGCTGTTATTCTCACTTTTGACTTTTGACTCCTCTTGACTGTACACCCTGAGCTTTGCCTCAATAACTCCTATGTCTCTCTGATTTTCCAGCCTTTTGAGCTGTTGACGCTGAGCATCAATTGCAGCTTCCATTTCGATTTCAGCTTTCTTTGCTGCTAACTGTGCAGCTGTCTCTGCTCTTTTAGCCGAAATACTAGGAGCCTCTGATGAGCGGCTGGAGGAGTGGCTGATTGAAGCAGCTTTGGACACTGAGGATCCATATATGGACTTAGCATATTCATTGTCTAACAGCATGCATAACCTTGCTTTCTCTGCCTCTGTATCAAACTCTTCTCCCTCTTCAGTTAGCCTTACTTTCATTAGCCCCATTAGATCTGCCGTTACAGCTGTGCATGCATCTATTTTTCGTCTGACCTCTTGACTCGGTGTCATTTGGAGTCTTATGTTGTTGTATAACTCTTTCAGTTCAGACTCTAGTTTTTCAACTGCATCCATCATATCATATAAATCAGTTTCAGAACACTCATGCCTTAATTTTGTACGAACCTCTTTGACTACAGTTTTCCATTTTTCATATGCTGATTTGAACTTCTTTTCTCTCTGAGCTGATTCTTGCTCTTTAAGCTCCAGCATTTTTGGGGTTAAACGTCGCTCACGGGAAGATTTCCTTAATTTATCTGCATTTGCTTCAGCTACATTAAGCTCTGATAGCATTGTTTTGTTTTTCTCAGTTTTAGAATGCTCACTTTTTGTGGCACCCTCTGCCTGCTCTTTCTCTGTAACATCATTCTCAGAGTTTGGTAACCTTTGCCTTTCTGACTGGGAATCACCCTGCTCAGCTAACTCATCACCTTGTGACAAAAGTTCACTCTGAACTGACATTTTTTGTGTACAAGGTCTAAGCAAGCTGCCCTTTAAGGTAGAAAATGAGAAAACCTTATAGCAATAAAAAATTAAACACTGCTCAAGTTAATTTAAACTACCCTCAAACTTATCTTCCAAATCCTTACGACAGAAATGACAAATTTAAACATGAATTCAACCAAAACTTACTAGTTTCTAAGTGTTACAGCATTATAGCAAATGGATGAGAAACTTAACCACTGTTAACAAGAGCATACGTTATTCATCCTTTTTAAGTCAGTCTCTTACATGTAGTCCAGAGCTCCTTTATCTTCTTACTTTGCAATATTTAGTTTCTTTTTACCTTGTTGTTGTGGGACCGTCCATCAGTTACTGGAGGAAGAATTTTCATCGGCACAGTCTGACCTGAAGACGCACACTTTAACCTTTAGTCCACCGTAGGAGATTCAGCATACCACAGGATGAAGCAGAGCTGTACGTTGAAACCTGAAGTCCACTGCCGAGGATGGAGCAAGTCTGCACACTGAGACCGACGGTTCACCACAGGATGAAGTAGAGCTGCACGTTGAAACAGTGATCCACTGCTGTAGAAGATGCAGAACTGTACGCTGAAACCTGGAGTTCACCGAAGGAGATGAAGCAGAGCCGCCCGCTAGCATCGGAGTTCCCCGCAGAAGACGATACACCTCCAGAGGATGGATTAGGCCACGTTTTCACTGTAGCTGCTGGTCATTAAAGAGTCCACGAACCATACTGATGTCCACTTGATGTTTAATCTTCATAGAAGGCATTA
>JAPTYQ010000009.1:5206598-5218597 GCA_029814465.1 Ostorhinchus cyanosoma
ACTGACCTCTGCTGTCTATATGGCACTATACCCCAATTGGGGGGCGTTAGGGTTCAAAGGATGAAGCATACATTTTTCCAGAGTATTTTTAACCAGTTCCTTGTGGCAACCTTTGTGCAAACAAGAATATTTAATATATAATATATATTATATATAATATATTTAATATGTAAGAATATCTAAACAGTGAAGCATCTTCTCTTTTAATGACTTCTGGTGTTAGACCCAGGTGGATAGTCTGGGGGTCCAGTGGAATTATATCATTTAAAGTTACCTCCTTTGTCTGAACACTGTTCCAAAACATTAGCGTTTTTACACACGTCCAACAGATATGTGAGTGTTTGGCTTCATGTGGTCACACCCTCTCCAGCATCGCTGCTGTTTTCCTAATTGTTTTTTATGCTTGATTCAATAAAAAAACAAATGAAGTTTTTTCTAGCCGAATTCTCACCAGCTTTTAAATCTGGTGGATGTTTACTGTTTTACACATGGAACGTCACTCACTTTCAGAGTAATATTCAATTCTTATTTCCATTTTGATCCAAGGCCTGTTCTGTTTTAATGTACGATAGAGAGTCAAAAAGTTCTCAGACAAATTTCAAAGACAACCTCAAAAATCTACGAAGAAGGAATCTACCAATGGAAACAAGTTAGAAAAGTGTTTGGACTCTAACAGAACTTATTTAGCAAAATAACCGTCATTATATCCCCACCGCTGCTGGATGTCCTTTGTGTGAACGCCATAACTACGACAGATTTGGTTGGATTTCTTCTCCCTTGATAACCAACAGAGGACCCCTGGGGGATGGACCCTATGGAGTTCAGCTTCTCTGTCAGTATTAGAAGTCATCCACATGGGGGCGCTTTAGCTGAAAATCTGTTATTTTGGACATAAATCAAGCAATAATAGGCTGATGACGTCAAATTTCGTTCAAATTGATGGTCTTATGTTCTGTCTACAGTTCAAATGGGGTCATTTTCATTCACTATGTCGAGTTTTGTGGGAAAACATTGGTTCTCTGACTATTATTCTGCCACTATCAGGTCAATGTAGTTCACTGAGTTCAAATTGATTGTCTACAATTCTTCCTTCATGCCACTACCTTGAGTCATATTTTGACACCAAGTGGTGTGTTTTTTCCAAAAGGTTGGGGGATGTTTGATAATGTTCAGAAAATATGAATGAACAGTTATGGGAATTTCTATAAAATACTCACATTTCATATTAAATCTATCCATAATCTGTTTTCTAAATAACATTTAAGTTGGTGTCTTTTTGTACATTGTGTGGTTTATTTGCTTTATTATGTAACAGAGGACTGGGGGGGTTCAGGGATATACCCCTGGTGTTTAAGCCTCGTTTTGATAAACTTTGTTGCATGTGTCTGAGAACGTTTGGACTCTGTGAATCAAACTACAACTACAGATTACTTCAACTTTGGACATTTTTTTTCTCTTCAGGGAAATACGTGGGCAGTCGTCCCATAAAACTGAGGAAGAGCATGTGGAAGGACCGCAACATGGAGGTGGTCCGCAAAAAACAGAAAGAGAAGAAGAAACTGGGCCTCAGATAGTCCTGTGTGCTCCTGTGTGCAGACACACAATAACCTTTTATTTTGTCAGAATTAGGAAATATGTCGCCTATGTGATAGTCTTTTTTTCTTGGAATAAAACCCAGATTTGTAATCTCATATTGTCACATTTGTGTCATTTGTCACAACCTGTCGCACGACAGGATCCAGTTAGAGGAATATAGACGAACAAACACTAACACTTTATTATTTGAGTGTTGAGCACAAATTTGACTGATTTGTATTTGAGTGTTTGGTCAGTTTTTAACATATTTACTGTCCACCATCTGATATTTGAGGGGCTTGCATATATATATATATATATATATATATATATACACACACACACTGCTCAAAAAATTTAGAGGAACACTTGAATCAGAGTATAGTAACCTGTCAGTCAAACTTGTGGGATATTGATCTGGTCAGTTCAGTAGCAGAGGAGGTTGTTCATCAGTTTCAGCTGCTTTGTTGTTAATGAAATCAACAACAGTTGCATCAGAGGAGCAACAATGAGACGGCCCCCAAAACAGGAATGGTTTTCCAGGTTCAGGCCAGTGATATGGATCAACATCTCTGTTGATAGCATGGTGCGGCACCTGGACGCTGCAGAGGTTACACAAGTAGTCCAACTCCTCCAGGAACACTGCAGCTAGGTTACCAACCAAAACCAAGAGGAGAGATCACATGACTCCAGTGTTGGTTTCCCTGCACTGGCTACCAGTAACCGACAGAACTGGTTTTAAGATACTCCTCTTCACTTATAACGCCTTAAATGGAACAGGACCTGCAGTAGTTACTTTGCAAACTCACTGATCAGTTACATACAAACTAGAACACTAAGGTCATCAAACGCAGGGTCACTAGTGACTCCCAGAAATATTACAAAGAAAATTGGGGACGAAGCCTTTGCTAACGATGCACCAAAGTTATGGAATACAATCCTGAAAGACATTAGAGAAGCCAGTTCACTGAATATATTTAAAACCAAATTAAAAACATTATCTTCATTAGCCTTTGAAAGGAGATAAAAATGGGGTCACAAATCCTAACCCTGAATTTGCACTGTTTTCATTTTTCTATTTTTTTTTAAATATAATTTATGTATAATCACTTACTGTTGCATTCAAATTTAATTTTATTTCTTCTACTTTTATAATTTTGTCTGTAATCAAATCTTAATGGATTTCTTATTTCAACCCTGTCTTAAAATTGTATTTTAAATTTTAACCCATGTGAAGCACTTTGGCATACAATTTTTGTATGAAAGGTGCTATAGAAATAAAGTTTATTATTATTATTAATCATTTCTAAAAACGGCAAATCCTGCCTTCAAGTATTTGTTAATCTTTTGTCCACAACTTCCTCAATTTACTCAGCTCAAAAAATGAGAAAACAGTTTTCATTTGAATCATTTTTATTTGTTCACATTAAGAAGCAAAATAAACTCTGTTTATTGTTAGCTGTGTTCCCTGTGTTCCTGCACACACACACACACACACACACACACACACACACACACACACACACACACACACACACACACACACACACACACGGTGGACGCTGGGATTCAGGTCCAACATCAAACCATGTTAGATTTTCTTTTTTTGTCTCTTAAAGTCCTACCCCTTATATCCAGACTAAATGAGCTTTATTAACACTCCAGTTGTCCAAGTGTTAAAACAAACCCTCCAAAATAATCTACTGTACATGAGTGTGACACGTCCAGACATTAGAGTGTACATAAGGCCACAGCTGAAGCACCAGATCCACCAGTGGAAACCCTTGGCACCGGCACTGACGCCTTTAGTCTGGTCCAACTGAGGCTCATAATTGGTTTGCTAAATTCCCAAAGCGACCTTTATCTTACTAAACTATTCTTATCATCTATGACTGAATTAACTTAAGCATTCAAAAAATCATGACATGTTTTTATGTCATATTACACTGATAAAAGCATCACCACAGCGGCTCCGAACCTACGCACATTTACTTACAATCAACAAGTTCGAATTTGAGCTTATAAATGAGCAGGAGGCATTATGGGTAAAAAAACCAAAACAAAAACATTAATAGCTGTTGGTTTATGGCTCTTTCACTCATGTTTGCAATGTGGCGTCAGATCCAGACGCTACATGTGTTCGGTTCTGAAAATGGAGGTCAGGTTTTTGAGCGGCTCCATTAGACTTCAACTCCCAACAGCTTCTCTACAGCCGCTCGTCCATTAAAGATGACATCGTTAACTGATACTCCTTCATAAGAAGAGCCGACCAGCGACAGCGGGAGATTATTCTCTTTTATGAAGCCTCGCATGGACTCTGGGAAAAAAACACAAACGCACACTTTCTCATTTCTACAGATTTACAACGAGATTTTTTCTTCAAAAGAATAAACCACGTAGTTCAAACCAACATCAAACCCGTACACTTACCTATTTTCTTAAAATGTCCTAAATAATATTGAGGTATGCAGTCCTGATGAGACAAAAGAACAACAGAACTAATGTCAGGTCAACAGATGACACCAACACAATACACAGAAAATATCTATTTTTTAATGAAAACTGATTTAACCTCCTGACTGAAAACATCTCTAACCTGTTTCTGAACCTGTTTTTATGAAACATTTGTATTTTTTGACAAACATTCAGTCCCGTCTTACCTTATGTAAACCCACCCAGCTCCATGTGGGTTCTGTCGTGACCCCGAGGTGGCATCGCACCGCCTCTGTGGCTCTGTTTAACAGGTCTACCGCCTCCACATCCTCTGGGGTCCCAAAAACCTCCTGGAACCAGGCTCCACCCATCATCACCTAGACAACATTAGATGTGAACGTTTCAGTTCAGCCGCTGTTGAATGAATGTAAATACTATCACACATTCATGTTGTTGAAGACAAGGGTTGATCTAACGATGTGTCATTTACACTAAATGTACTGAGTGGATCGCAGCGTCGTTCTAAACTCAAATGTGTGTTTTTATGGGATGATGAGGACAGGAAAGAAACGGGTTCAGAAGAAGCAGTAATTCGGTCCATTTTGTCTCTTTGGCGTCACATCTTTAAGCAGCTACATGAGGGTAAGTGTTAAAAACTCTACTCAGGGTGCTTAATTTTTATCCAAATAAAAATTCCAGACTTTTTCCAGACATTTTAAAAAGTGCAATATTTCCCCCAAGGCCTTGACTTTATGTACGTTTAGTTTTTCATGTTTTCTTGCAATGTGTTTTATTTGTAAGGACTAAAATAGGATTAATTTATTTTACTGCATATTCAAAATAAACTGAAACTAACCAATATGTCTTCCTCATGTATTTCTTATTCTACAAGATTATGTGCCTTTTTTTCCATACCTTATCAAGATTTCCATACCTTAAGATTTTCACAAAAAAATCCAGACTTCTCAAGGTCTAGAAAACAGCGTTTCAAAATTATAGAAAGGTGATGTTGTAAGGACCTGACAATCTGAATTTATTAACTCATAGTTAAATTATTGGCAAATATGCTGAGTTATTAAAAAAAAATTAAAATAAAAATTAAGCCTTTCTGGTATGATATCTGCTCCACTTTTACGAGGATCACAGGGGTTAATGTTCCAGTGGATCCTGAACTTTGTTTACTGGGGAAACTCACAAGTATTCACAGTTTTCTAAACAATATACAACTCAAACTTATTTTCTGTTTGTGTGGCCAAGAAGTGCATTGTGGTGTCATGGAATCTGATTGCCCTCTTCTTATTGATACGTGAACTTTTGAGATGAACGGATGCATCCTCCTAGAAAAAAGTCATTTATTGACTCAGTAAAAACAATATAACACCTTTTTGAATATTTGGCCGCCATATTTAGATCATATCGGTACATCAGTTACACCAAGTACTTAATGTAGTTGTCTGTAGTGACCTTGCACACTGACTGTTGTTTGTTGTCTTTTTTGGGGGGGGTAAGAAGGTTATCCTTCTTGCCTTGCTTTTTGTTATGTCTCTATACTGTTTGTATACTGACATGTTTGTACACATTGCATATATAAAACTGAAAATAAAATCTAAAAAAAAAAAGAAATGTCTTGGCCAGAACAAACTTTGGTCTTATTTTTGCCACCTGCCTCTTGTATCAGACCTCAGCCTTAGTTTAGGTTCGCTTCAGGTGAAGTGAAGATCAGACCTCTAGCTGTAATAGTTCTGCGTTCTGTTGGTGATTGTCGTGACCATGATGTGCATGTACCGTCAGTCTAGTTGTGTGTCCATCTGGTCTGTTGTGTTGAGGGAACGGAACAGAATCATAGACGATCCCGAGTAAACCCTGATCCTCTGTGGAGGGAACCAGGTGACCAAAACCCTAAAAACATGCACAAACATTAAGAGTAAGTCATAAAACATTCTTTTTGAATTAAAAAATTTTAAATCAATGATCATAGGCAGCGTCTGAGTGTCGGAAGCAATGTCTCTAAATATTAACTGCAGTGATTAAATCTGCACATCTCACTTAGGAAGAAAAATCTCCCATTAAACTTTAAGGAAATATTGATATTTCTAAACTATATGGACATAAATATTGGGACACATCATGGCTATAGCTGTAAGATCTCCTGTTCATGCGGATTCAACATAAAGTTTCCTTAAAGTTTAATGAAAGATTTTTCTCCCTAAGTGAGATGTGAAGAAAGTAGATGGTTAGTTGTGCTAGAAAATTATTATTTACAGTCAGATCATGAAAAATATTTTAGAAATGTAGAGGTAGAACATTTAAAAACATAGTCATGAATAAAAAAAAAAAAAATGTTGAGAGAAATGAAGTAAAAATCATCTCTGAGGCATTTTGGAAGCAAAGATAACAATTTAAACCAAACCGACCAATGCAATTCAAAGATATTTATCACAATGTAAAACTATATTGTGTCATTTGTCATTATTGTTTTTGTCCTAAATCCCCGTTAGAAAAGAAACCCCAGAATTTAACGTGTCCCAATACTTTTGTCCATATAGTATATATGTGACCCTTTAACAATATGATAAAATAAATAAAAGCTCAAATGAATAAATATTTCTATTATTGTGAAATCTTCATGATAAAAACCAGTTAAACAGAGGGAATATACATTAAAATGACATGTTCAACATTTTGAGGAGTGAAATTTCAAAATTCTGGAATAATGTAGGTGAAATGTGCACGATGTAAACTCGTAAACAAGAAGAAGCACAATTCATGAGCAGATAGATCTTGTCAAGACATAAAACGAAACTGAAAAGTCTGTTATTTACACTAACACGAAAAGAAAGTTTAAAACTGTAAAAAAGAAAACAGAGAAAGACACAGATTAACTGCACTTTCATAAAACTGACGCTGGAGGCTAAATAGGAGAATAACAGTCAGTAAAAGCATATTAAATACACGTGTTGTACCGTTACAGGCAGGATGGAGCCTTCATACTCCAGATTTACCACAGCAACCGTCACCATGGCGATGTCCTGCAGCTGCTGGATGAGCGGCTGACAGGAAGCAGGCAAGGCTGAAGACAGGGCTGCACAAATACAAACAACGATTTAGCCTTTAAACACGTCAACACTTTAAAATGTGCTTTGATGAGTTCTTAACGGGAATTGTGTCATTATTTTACAAAGACAGAGACGCTCGTTCATCTGTGATAATATGATCATGTGTCCAGACTGAAGGCTATATTTAAAGTATTGTAAACACCTTGGAATGACATGTGCTCCTTCAAGTGCAAAATGACATTCTATATAACGTACTCCATACTCACACATATTTTTAACATCAGCTACATAAGGAGAACTGGTCTGAAGGCTTTAATAGAGTGCAGTCAGTGTGTGTGCTCTCATATCTAATGAGTCCAACACTTGCCTTTTGCAGGCAGTGCAGAGACGATGTGGTCAGTGTGTATGACTCCATCTTCCATATGGATCTAAACAAACAAAAACAAGCATGTGTTTACTATAAGCACACTGAACAGTCGGATATAAGATATTTCATGTAAACATATGAAATGTATGACGGTCAGAGTTGAGTTCAGGTCTAGGTTGGTGTTTTGTCTTAATGTGGACTCGTACTGGTCATGCTTACATTAGCTGTGCTTTGTGTATTACTCATAAGCAAGAGAGGCACAAATTCAGTAAAAAAAACAAAAAAAAAACCAAGTGGTGCCAGGTACAACAAACCCCGTCCCTTGCAAACATTTTACCTGATTTGTCCTATCTCTTATCATTGAAAAAACATATTTTTGGCGACCTTGACCTTTGACCCACATTCACTAAAATTTAATGGGACCTATTCTGGACCACATCGCACCTTTCCTGAAAATTTCACGAAAATTGGTGCAATAGTTTTTGCATAAAGTTGCTGACAAACAAACACACAAAAAAACTAACCAAAAACAATACCCTCGCCTCCCCTTTGGGGGGCGGGGTAAAAAAAAAATATATATATATATAAAAAAAACGCACTAAATGCACCACACTGGACCTTTATATTCTGTGAATGAGATGCAGGGGCAGAACCTATAAGGAACAGCCATTGCCCACTGAAAGTGACGTACCATAGTTCATTCCACATGATGGAATACGAGTAAACAAGCAGCAGTCAGTGACAGAAACTGAGTGGAAAGCACGTGTTTGTGCTTGTTGTTTGTGCAGCCTAAAGCTTTGCACTCCACCCTTGTCCAAGTGACATGACCCAGTACTGGCCCATAATGTGTCATCTTAGACTGGTGTCTGCTGCAAGGGGTCAGTGAGCAGATTATCAGCCCAGGTTATTGGACAATACTATGAGCTTTTGTCCCTACAGGTGCTGGAACAGCTCATGAACATGTCTCGGATAATGACGGACTGACGGAGCAGTGACTCAGTACTCACACGTACTCGACAACAGGTTATATCACAATCTACCGCACGGAACTGCTAGTATTATACATGATCTTTTGAAATAGCTACCATTGAAAATTCACTACAGGTTTAACACCCTTTAACACCTCTGTTTTTTCATTGAGGTGAACCCACTGACCGTCCAACCAGAGGCCGATGGGCTGATGTGTTTCACAGGTGCGTCTCTGTGAAGATACACTCTTTTGTTCTGTTGAAGGTGCTCAACGATGGCCTCGGGGAGGGATTCCACTCCCCTACGCAGAGACCACTGGGCCCAGGACTCTTTAACAGACCTCTGAGCCAAAGGACCAGGGGGGACCACAGGACCAGGACCTGCAGGGGTTTCACACAAACACACATAACAATTATTAATCACACTGAGGCAGAAGAAATGGTAATTTAACCCTTTCACGTCAATGTACAGGGAGGTTATAGAACATAACAACTCAAATCTGATGATTCTGTCCACTAGTACTAGGACTGAGGCACCAAGTTAAAGATTTATATGAAGTAAAGAAATACAGTAGAATGACATTTAACAAAAGGAAGGAGACACATGAACACCTGACACAAAGGAATTCTGTTAAAATTAAAACAGAGCAGCACAGAAGCATATTTAGAGAAAAACACGACCTTATATATCAGTTATGTTATAATTCCGATTTAAGAAGAACACACCATCAAACAACCAACCCTAAAAATGCTCAGTTGTAAGTATTTTAGGCCTTCACTAATAATACATGATCTCAGAACTGGTATTTCTTTGTATTTAGAAACTGACACATTTTCAGATTTTGCTGATGGGTTTCATCAAATACTAGGCTTATGTAGGAAACAAAAAGGACAGAAAAAAACACCACAATTTATTAGCAATTAATGCTTTTATTTTAGTTGTAAAGGCACAACACTAGTATTTTTTTCTGTAAAGCATCATTTTATCTATATTATAGAAGCTAAGTGGCCTCTGTGTGAGTGCGTGTGTGTATGTCTCAGAAATCACACAAAATCCATAAACAGGTGTCGGCCGCAGTTTGCCATACTTATGTATTTTTGGTCAAGGAAGACAGTTGGAAAAACGCAAAGTTGATAGGACCAATATTTTGGGAGATATTAGTAATTTTGGAATACAATAGCCTTACAAACACGTTGCTATGTCCAGAACACTTTGGCAGTGACTGCTGGTCAAATGCGGTACAGGTTACACAAAAACACAACAGCATAAAAACCACCACATCTAGAACCCGTGGATCCCCAAGGGTCAACGCTCTACTTACTTCTATTAACAAAACAGAAATGTTATTTCACCTTTAGCTTTGGCTATTTTGTTTTTGTCAAAGATGAAAATTGCAATACATGACCTGCATATGTTTAAACAGTGTAGTATGACCTTTGTTTTTCCATATGTATGTTGTTATTGGAAATGCTAACCGTGTGGTGGGAGCTGGTACGTACCTGAGCCCAGCAGCATCCCGAGGATCAGGGAGCCTCTGCGCTGCTCTGCGTTGAAGAGCGGAGGAAAACAAGAGCGCACACTCAGCTGCCTACAGTCACCAGCAAAAACACCACGACAAAAACTGTCCACAGCGATGTCTGCCAACTACAAAGACACAAAGACAAGAGGCAGGGTTCCTACAGGTTTCTGCAAGATAAATTTAAGACTTTTAAGACCTTTTTAAGACTACTTAGAACAGAAGTTAACGCCCATTTCACAGCCATACTGGCAAAACTTCATGACTACAGAATTTAGGAAAATGTATTTATTTACTCCAACACCCTGATTCCCACCACTCCGACCCATTCCTCACTGGTGGCTGCAAAGTTAGCGATAACTGGCTCCTCATTTCAGTATAAACTACTGGGTTAGAACGGCTGGACCTGAGTCGACTGACATTGCTTTCTTTGCAGCTCGAATATTTAACAGACACATTGAAACATGTTTATCGTAGTTTATGGCAACATAACTTAAGGTCCAGCATATCAAATTTAATACCTTTTAAAGACTTTTTAAAGGTATTAAATGTATATTTGTAAATTCAAGACTTTTAAGAGTTCTTAAGAACCCTGAAGAGAGAAATAAACAGGAGACAGCAATATTATAAATATAGATTGATAGTGAATAATATGATTGAATTAATGTGTTCTAATGACTTTGTGGGCATTTTCACTGCTTTAGTCGCTCATACAATGAACTGGCCTCAGTTTAAGGTCACAGTAATCACTGTGGACGAGACAGACAGAGCTCCCCTCACCTCCTTTCCCAACCTCCTGGAAACAAATGAATGCAGGGACTCGTCCTCTTTGTTGCCTTTCTTTACCAGCATCTCCTTGGCAACATTAAACAGGAGAGGACGGGAGAAAGGCGGGACTGTCCACAGGAGCCCACTGAAAGACGACACAAAGACATAAATCCAGCCACAGTTCATGAGAAGAAAGATATTTTGTTTTGGAAATTCCTGAGGGTTTCATTGTGCAGTAAATAAGTCAACAAACACTGACTGTCAGCTGAAAATACAACCTAGAACACATTTAACAGCATTTGGTGTTTTATTGGAGTTGAGTAACCTGCCAAACATTTGCTTTTTTCTTTTTTTTTTTTATTTTGGTTAACATAAATTATTGCATATTTAGTGCTATTTAGATTTTCCCCCGCAAAAATACATTTAATGGCAGGACTGAAGTTACAGCAACTTCATAAAAGTGACAATAATAAAACATTTTTAAGACCAGATAATATTTTGAGGCCTAAATTCAGAATATTGGGTTTTAGATTTTTTTAAGGATTTGCAGAAGCCTTTAATAAGCCTGCATCATTACAGATGATATATTTGACATATTTATATGTTGTAGGTCTTACCTTATTCCTGAGGGCATCCTGTGCAACTGTCCTTTAACATACAGATATCTGTTCTTAGAGGCTACATGACTATATGTGACTGGTAGAATCTCGCCAGCAAGACCCAGCTCATCCACCTGCATAAAAACACACATCAACACTTTGATTAATATCATCAATTCCAAAGTTAAACTCATCACTTCAAGATTTGGGTTAACTGTCCAGTTCAGCCCCCAGTCCATGAACGTCTTCCTTGACTGTGGTGTTCTGACTGTGGTGGAACACACACCATATTGAGTGTGTTGCGTCCCACTGCCCCACTAGGTCGAATCCCTCTGGGTCCATGTTCGAACACCGCTCCATCAGACCTCCTGGTGGACCACAACCAGCCTCCAAAACGACTGCTGCCCTCCAATACAATGACCTGATAAACAGACAAACTCTTCATTTAATAACAGCAGTTTTTAATATCTATTTACATATAATTTTATCAAATATTATATAATTATTTTCATTGATCTCCAGGCTCTTCAAACTGTATCAAAATAATAAATCTATGCGAAATAAGAATAATGATATAGATCATGTCTATAAATCTACTAACTTATTCTTAAAGGAGTGATATTTCGCTTTTTTACAATGGAATTATGCATTTCAAACATTTCCCTGTGGTCTACATAAACTGTAAATGCTCTGCTTGGGTCTGAATTCTTCATTAA
>JAPTYQ010000009.1:5232195-5248910 GCA_029814465.1 Ostorhinchus cyanosoma
TATATATATATATCCCCTTCCACTTTCAGCCTCCAATGGACTACCTGGCAAAGATTGGCTCTTCTCTCTTTCCTCTTCATCCTCCTCCTCCTCTCCAGGCATTAACAACAATCAAGGAGAACACACAACTCCTCAAACCACAGGAAAAAAAAAATCAAATAATATTAAACAACAATAATAATATTAATAAAAACAAACTGGTCACAATCATTCCTTTCCAATTACAGTCGCAACAAAAGACAAAAAAAATAAAATAAAATAAAATAACAGAATAAAAGGAGAGTTTTCCCAGCATCCTCCTCCTTCCTCCTCCTCCTCTCATGCAGAACAAACTCCTTCAGCACAAAGTTCACCTCTTTGTCTCTGAACTCTGGCTGTATGTGTGTAGTTGTAGTAGTTGTAGTTAAAATTGTATGGCTTTAGGGCATGGTTCAGGTTTTATCAAGAGTTGGCTGGCCCCTCATCTGAGTCTGGCCTCCCTCTGCCCCCTGCAGCTGGGTTATTGTTGTTGGAGGCGGGGTAGTAGTCCTCAGGGGGTGGGGCTTGCGGCCCTGGGGCGGTGGGGGCCGTCCGAGTCCGGAAGGCAGACAGTCCGATTGGCAGAGCGAGGGGCAGGGAGGCGGAGCCAAACTGAGAGGCGTCCATGGAAGACACCGCCCCCAGGTGATGCAGCCCTAGGGACACACCCACATCCATGCTGTCACTCATTTGGGGCGAGGATCCCTGCTGGCCCCCCCCTCCGCCGATGCCCGTCTGTCCGCTCTGCCGCAGGCCGCGCCCGCCATTCCCATGGTGGGAGTAAGTCGGGTGGGGGTGGTGAGGCGGGTCCAGGAAGTGCCGCTGGTGCTGTTGGGAGGCGGCAGGCTTGTGGAGCAGCAACTGGGTGTATGCTGGGTCCTGACCCCCACCTCCACCATCACTGCCTGGCCACATCCTCATCTGTTGCTGGGAGGGAGCCTGAAGGATGGGATGGCGGAGACGCACAGAGACACACAGGACTTAGATATCGAGGACAACACACACACACTGCTCTGTGTGGAATGTGTAACTACTTAAAGTAGTGTCACAACTTCAAAGACATCAAAAAGTGAATCAGTTTTAGATCAGTGATTCTCAACTGGTGGCTCGTGACCCAAATGTGAGTCGCAAACCCCCTTTTTTTCAGAGGGTCATGGGCTTTTTTCTGGGAAAAAAATGATGTGAAGAAACACTAGTTGCAGTTTATGAATTGAATTCATTTTGCTTGAAAACACTGTGTGTTAAAAATGGTGTTACTGAAATGTGATTTTTATGTCAGTTTTATGATTAATGCTTGAATAAGTGACTGAACGCACTTTGAAGTTTTAACTGAGTACACGTTTTGGTTCCAATGTTCCGACTTTAATGTTAAAGGGAATATTTGCCTCTTCAGCATCACCACCTGCTGGTCAGTTTGGTTTATTATTAAACTTGTCTTCTGTGTTTTTATACTGTCATATTATCTCAGGTTCAAAACACACCATCTTTTCTTTAAATAAATTTAAGAAGTTTAACTTTATCAATGTGGGTGACAGCTTGTCATTTCGGGGGGATAGTAGGTCCTGAAGCTGGACCAGTTTGGAACAACTGGTTTAGACAGTACTTTTCTCTGGGGATTGTTGCTAAATTCAGAATACTAACATATAATGTTCTTTATTTCTGCAATTGAGGATGGAAATGGACCTTTTAAAGTGCAGCCTTTGTCATGTATATCATTTGAGAGGCTGAAACTGAGATTATAATTTCATTAATTGTGCAGCTCTACTGATAAAAGGGTTATAGTTGACTTCATGACATGTGATTCTGAGATAAAGTTGTATTTTGGATAAAGTTATCTTCATCTGCAGTTGTTCTCCACACAGCTTTTTATTGCAGAACAACATAGTTATTTCTATAATATAAATAGGAAATTCATTTTTAGAGCTGGTTGGTATGACAACAGAGAAACATTTTTATGATTTACTGAATTCTGACGGTCACGTTACCACCTAAGATTTCATGATAAAATATAAAAGATATTTCCAGATAATACAATAAAATCTTTGAAACAGGTGCCATTCCTTTACTAAGACTAACACAAAAAATTTGCATTTTTTTTTTTTATTGTTTGACACATTTTATAAATCTTCATATATCAATTACTTAGGTTTGAGATTCACAGCTTCTTGTAATTACAAATGTATTGCATACATCTATTTATCTTTATTTAGCAATTTTTTTAAACAGACACCTTAGATACCAATATTCTATTTAATTTAATCTTGTTTTTTCACCTCTGGAAGACAAGGAGCTCTGTGAACACTGTTTTAGTTCAGAAACTCCAGGGTGTGTTGAAATGTGAATGGACCAAAGGAACAATGACGCAGACAACCCAGTCTGATGCCTGATTGAGTCTTATGAGTCACTATACACCTTCACTGGTTCTTTGAATACCGGAGGAAAGAATCATGTGAAAGGGAGGAAACAAGATGTTGTCCTTGACAACCAGTCATTGATGTATTTCATTACTAGGTGTTAATTCACCAGGGATACTGTCCTTCAGCTCTCTGTTGGCAGCTTGTATACAGCTAAATTCTGCTTTAATATGATGACACTACTGTCTACATGTACCAAAAGTGAGATACTATTAGTGTAATTTGTGGTTTTATCATCTCTCTTTGTCATGCGACATGTGTTTTTGTGTGTCTTCCAGTTTTATTTTAGATATTTTACCAAAATCTTTTAAAATAACAATACATTAGTGTGGATGGAACCTCAGATTCTGAAGAACTGTTATGGTTCAACACTAACAACGCAATCTTTTATTCTGAATGTCAGATTTATTGTTTGTTTCCTGGTGTCCTGTTGTGTATGAGTAACTGTTATGATGCAGTGTTGTGCATACCTGAGGGCTGGTCATCTCATAGTCAGAATGTGTAACAGCAGAGTTGTAGTAGCGGTTACTGTAGCGGTAGTTGCGGTTGTCATTGGAAGAACCACTGGAGCCACCTGGAAACAAAAGACATGATCCAAATGAAAATGTTTGCGCCATTGACATTCATGAGTTTTGTATTAGATTTGGCCCATGAACTGTGCTTTGAAGAATAAACTCTGAATGTACAGAGGTCTGACTAAACATTGCTGCTTTTGTTAGGATTCCTTATATGAAGACTTTAAGGCCAGGGCAGATGTAGTGAACAGAGTAGAGTCATAATGCGTTCTGTGTTAGGATCAGACTGTGTGCTTTACCAGAGCTAGAAACAGAGCTAGTAGTGGAGGTTGAATGGGAGTGGTCCATGGCAGGAGAGGTGGATGTAGATGAACTCGTGTTGGTTCCTTCATCTGTCGTCTTCTTGAAGAAATTGTGCTGCAGGGCGTAGAATGGCGTGATTCGGCTTTTCGGGTCATAGTCCAGCATACGTAAGATCAGGTCTGAGGAAGAGCAAAGAGTAACATGAGAATGATGATGAATTCATGTTCAACAGAAATCTGATCTGGGTTTCCTTTGTTCTGCTTCAGTTCTTTTGCCTCCAAATATCACTTGGCACATGCTTTTTATTACTATATATTTAGAGTTTTTAGAAGTTTGGGTTCAGTTTGAATTCATTATTACATATGATCCCTGGGTCTAGTGTGTAAAGTAAAGAGATGAGTTCAAGTGTTTGGAATGAGGAACAAGCTGGAGTTCTTATGATGGGGTTCCGGTTCCTTCATCCTCTCTTTCGTTCAACATTTATTTGTCTTACTCAGCATTAGTTCAATATTCATTTGGTATAATCTGATGGAAATTGTCAGAAGTATCTGCTTTGAGTCATCACAGAGCCCAGTCTGGACATGTCGGACCACAGTGGTTATATGGTACTGAACTGGCCACTAGAGGGCAGACATGCACCGACAGAGGCAGATGTAAAGCCTCAGAGCTGCCCACAGGACACAGACATATGATCTCCTATTGCCATATGACAGCCTATGGCTTCAGGTTTAAGGCCTATCTGGTGTTTTAATGGTTGGATTTTGTGAGTTTTTTTTTTCTTTAATCACATTACATGTTTGTTTTCTTTGTGTTAGTAAATTGTGTGTGTCTTAATGTGTATTATATCCATCATGTGCATTGTTCGCATCTTTCAGTCATTACTTCTTAATTATATGATCATGAACTTTTATCACATTCTGACAGTAAGGAACTCATTGCAAAAGACAAAACAGGTTTGTTTCTTTTAGCATCTTTATCACAGCTAACCTGAAATGCAGATCTGCATAGAAATGTATATCTGATTGGAACTTGTTTAAAATATCTTTTAATCTACATTCATATACATTACATCCATTTGATCATGTTGTAGTTGTAAACCTTATTTTCTTATTTGCTGCACTGAAAATGTAACAATAGCTTTTCTTTGTAAACTGTATGTTCACTTCCAGTGATGTGTTTTCAAAATTTCTTAGTTTTTCTTTTCATCATAAAAATGTTCATTTTATTTTATCTGTCTCTTTATTATATTTTAATGTTTCTGTCTGAGGTTTCAATGGCATAATCGATTAGAAAACAGCTGACAGTTATGCTAGCAGGTATGTGAGGCTGTGCTGCTATGAGCTAAATGCTCACCATAGTGTTGCATAGGGATAATGCTAATCTTTTTACATGCTAAAATTTGTTAATTAGCACTAGTTATAAACAGAGTTAAGGGCCATATATTCAGCAGGTATTCAGTGATGAGTGATACTACTAAATCTATACCGCCTATTTATTCTTATCCTATTTGTACCTCTTTTTTTCTTTTTTAAATGCATGCCATTTAAGAAAGTGAGAGAGAAACAGTATCTGAATTCTCTGTATGACCTGTGCATCTAGTGAATTGACAGTAAAAAAAAAAAAATCTTTGAATCTTGAACTGATACAATTAGAAGACAAAGAGAACAGCTGAATATTTTATAAATCTGATTTCTATGACACAAACTTTGCACTTGGAAGGTGTAATATGCTCTTATTCAATCTACCTTTCATTGTTATTTCCTGTATATGATCTTATTTATCCATAATCTGGTTGACTTTAATCCATTTCTACAGACATAAAAAATGAACACTGGAGAACAGAGAACAGATCTGTCTCTGCTCCTTCAGATTCCTGCTGCTGATTTACCTTTAAACTTCAGGTAGTCGCAGGGGGCGTGTCCTGGCTCTCCCGCCCTCCGGCCCCCTGGCCCCCCAGTCTCTACACCCAAAATCTCATGAAGACGCCGTGTGGCTGGGGGTTTATACTCCTAGAACAAACACAAACACATTTGTTTTGCCTAATGGTGAAGAAGAACTAACCGCTCCGCTAATGCGTCACATTGAAATACTGTTAAAGAAAACTGTGAATTAAAACTGAAATCCAGTACCTTTTTAATGTCCTTGTTCTTCTTCACTGTCCACAGACCGTCTGACAGCTTGTCAAAATACTTCCTAGCTTTAGGAGCTGCATCCAGCATGTGGCTGGGAGGGACCCCCAAAACCTCCACAATCTTATTCATCTGGTCAACCTGAACACGGACACGACACATAGTAGAATTAGTCTGAGTACAAAAACACAAACCCCTATGAGCCTCTAGTTTAGGAGATGACTAGAGGCTGGAGAAAATGTAGGGAAAATCCTTTAATGACCAGTGATGGAAGGTAAATGGGTCTGTAAGTACAAATAGGAGGTGCATGGACTTTGCTACTTTATCCTCTCATATCACTACATCTCAGAGGGAAATACAGGGTGTTTGCTCTTTATCCAAATAAAAACTCCAGAATTTTTCAAAACTGACATTTTTTTCCTCCGGACCTTGACTTTATGTACTTTTATACTTGCGATCCTACTTTTTTGGTTGAGATTGTATCTGTTTGTGTGTAGTAGAAAAGTTTGTTTTAAAAAATGTCTGAATGAATGAATGCATAATTCACAGTAAATTATGTTTTACTGACAGGAATGTTTTTAAAACATATGACAATCACAGAAGTGCGTGAATATCACAAACCAGTTTCACTCGAATCATTCCAGTATTGACCAGTCAGTGAAGTCAAATCTAGTTTTATATGCTTTCCTCATATATTTCTTATCTTACTAGATTATGTGTCTTTGAGCATACTCTAAAAGTCACTAATGAGAGAAACATTTTTCCATTCTTCATTAAGACTTTCACACTAAATTTCAGACTTTAAGACTTTCTAGACCTGTGCATGCACCCTGAAATATTATACTTTGTACTCAGCTGCCTTTGACTGACACCTTTATTTCATTTTCAGATGAAAATTTTTCACAAAGGATAAAATGGCAAATGTTTCTGTACATTACTAAAAAGAACAAAACCAATTTATTTGCTAATACTTTTGAACCAAAGCAGGATTTTTCATGCTAGACTTGTTTTACCTGATTATACTTTTTAGTAAATTTACTTAAGTAAAGGATCTAAGTACTTCTTCTACCACTGGTTACTGTACTCCATAATTGTTGCACAAAAAATATATTAGCGTAGACACAGCTGGAACAAAGAGGACAACAACGCTATCACATTTCTACACAACTACAAAGCAAACTAAGGCCTTAAAACATGTTGAATCAGGCGTGTATGTTGGTTGAAATACAATACAGAATCCTTGGACAGTCATTGTTTTCCATGTTTAGAGAGGTGGTGCCTTTACCTCATTGGAGCCGCTGAACAGAGGCTCTCCTGTGTGCATTTCCACCAGGATGCAGCCTAGAGACCACATGTCGATGGCCAGGTCATATGGCATTCCCAACAAAACCTCAGGAGAGCGGTAAAACCTGCTCTGGATGTACTGGTAGATCTGAGAAGAGAACAGTGAGGAGACGTTCATGAACCAACACTGACAGAAGGACGGTCCGGTTACTGTACTTTAAAGGTTTTCTTTACATTCACATATAGAATAGTCATGTAGGTTGTAAACTGTATGTTGAATAATTAATAATTCCAAGCACTTGTTAGTTATTATTTGGGTGCTTCTATGAAACTGGGTTAATTTTTTCACCTGGCACTTTGCCAGCTTTTTTAGATCCAATAACATGGAGAAATTTAGACATATTTGCCCCCGGGATGTATCTAATGATGACCTCAGATAAATGCAAAAAAAATTATACTCTTGCTCTGAGCCATCCCAAAATTAATTAATGTTTTATAAAATGTTGAGGCCAAAAATAGGACTCAAATTGGGACAGGAAAAGCTGTCTAGGTGTCAGTGCATTTGATTTGAAAACATGGCTGTAAATGGTCTTATATACCGCTATAAATAAAGACAGTGTTAAATTTGTCGATCCTAATGTTTTTTTATGAATCTCAGTCTCATTCCAGGTTTTGTTTGTAACCCATCATGTCCACTCGCGTTACATACAGAACCTGCCCATTTATACACATATGAATTGTAAGTGATTTTGCAACAGCGGCCTGTTTTGTGAAACACTCTGCCTTGCATAATTAGTTTGATTCCCAAAATGTACCTGTGAGAGAACAAAGAGATATTCGATAAAAAAGTTGTATTGTGTAATTTTCGTGTCCTTTTGACTGTGTTACATACAGATTTTTATTTTAAAAATACTGTAAAAAAAAATATAAAAATGTGTTTTATCTGAAAAATAGTTTCTCTTTTATCTCAGTAAATATTTATTTTCAAAATAGACCCAAAGTGCTTCCAAACTTAATTCATAACATTAATCTACATCTGGTTTGAATTTTAAGCCCCCCATGTCCTGTTTTTAGGACCAGTTTCATAGAAGCATCCATTTACATTTAAAGAAAGTCAAATGACACTTATGTTTCAGTGCCTTGCGGTTATAGGAAGTCATGGTAGATAAAACATGTTTGCCAAATTAAGAAAACATAACTGTAAAGCGATAACATTCAATATCAATTATCAGATAAAGCCGCTTAACCTGGAAGGAGACAAGTAGCTGAGTTTTCTCCCATGAAGCACTCGGGTATGAACTGTTGTTCTAATTAAGATTAACTTGGATTTTAACTTTATTTAAGCCAACTTTGATGGTGATAGTGAAGTGTTGAGTGTCCAGGTGCTGCTCACCCTCTGTCCCAGCTGGCAGGATGAGCCAAAGTCGACTATCTTGATGGCAGATCTCTTGGGGTTACACAGCAAGATGTTCTCTGGTTTCAGGTCGCAGTGAATGATTGACAGCTCTGGCGTGGCTAAGAATAATAATGCTGTGGACAGAAAAACTTATGTTCTTTATTTCTGTCACGAGAACCAGAATCTAGACTTTCTCCATTTGACAGTGACAACAGAGCAGTTGTATCATAAGCAACAAAAATTAGTATAAACTTTAAACTCACAATAGAAAATCTGTATTTATTGTAAGAGACAGAGAGACTTATAATGTGTTGAATGATAGTGAAGAACTTTGACCTTTTAAGACTTGTTCTGCATAAAGCTCTGTGGGATCTTCGGTAAGAGCAACCTCTTTCATATTTGTGCATTCTGATCCAAATATATATTACAGAGAAATTAAGATTTAATATCACATTTATACAAAAAGGGCCTACAATTTTTTAGAAATCTTCTTTGTCAACCAGTAGATTGTTGTTAAAATGAAATTTTTACTAATAAACAAAATTAACCTTTTTTTAATAACCATTTTTAGTAAATTCACAAAACCCTTTACAAAAATGCTGAGTGACTGGCAAACGAAAAATGGGCTACATCTAACTGAAACCCTTAAAAAAATAAACTAAACATTTTCAAAAATAAGAAGCAAAGCTGCAAAAAAGTAAAAACGAAATAAAAAGTAAAAACAACAACAACAACAAAAAATGCAGGACTATGATAACCTCAATGTAAACTTTTCAGACATGACACTGTCCTTCATGTTTTTATCCAAATAATATAAGCTTATAATGTGTCTAAGATAGAAGTGTTAGAGGTCTAATGAATCTATTCCAACTGCTGTTAAATAGAAAGAAATTACAGTTCTATGGCATGAAATTAGCACAACATTTAAACTATTATTTCTTTGTGAGATATGTGTTTATGCTAACCTTGGTTAATCATCTCTTCATCCCATGAGTCCAAATAAGATGTGAGATGGATGAGGAACGACATACTACACAGTCAAATACAACACCCACACACTGCTCTTATGTCATTACATTAACCCTTAGGAGACGTGTGTGTGTGTGTGTGTGTGTGTGTGTGTGTGTGTGTGTGTGTGTGTGAGTGTGTGTGTGTGAGTGTGTGTGTGTGTTCACAGCGTGCACCCACCTGTACAGAGCTGCTGTGCAAATTTCCTGGTGAGGTTAAGGGAGACTCCTCTGAAGTTGGTGTTCCTCAGCAGATCATACAGGTTGTAGCTCAACAACTCAAACACCAAACACAGATGGTTCCTAAACATAAAGTGACGCTTCAGGTGGACTGCACACAGACAGGTTGACAGACACACACACAAGAGAGACAAATGGGAGACAGGAAGGAAGGTTAAAAGAAACATGAACAAGAGTCAGCTCAGGGAAAAACACCACACAACATTTGAAGTGTTTCAGCTAAATTAAATAAATCAGATGTAGGAGGACAATAAAATGTTTCCCTGTTTTGTGTTTTTTCTTTGATAGTTTGATATTTTGATATTACACTACACTTTGATATTACATGTTGGAGATGGGTGTGATCTGACTGTCTGTCTATGGCAATTTAACTTTGTTAAAACATAAATAAGCCTCCCTCATTATTCCCCATATTCTCCCACTTCCCTTTTCATGTACTGTAAAACTTACCTATGTAATATTTCATCTCAGTGTCATGCTTGTTCATGAGCTCCAACAGGCGTAGTTCAATCTGTGCCTGGTTTAGAAACGCCTTTTTGTTCTTGATGATCTTAATGGCGACCCATTCCTGCTCATGGTGGTCGTAGGCCTTCACCACCTGCATAGAAAAAAACAGCAACAAGCTTAACCAGGGTCAAATCTGAAAAGGGCAATTCTGTAAAAAAAAAAAAATAATAATAATACCCAAAGTACCGACATTACGTTTGGTTTTATTGAATGAGATATGATTAATATCAGGATCAAGGCACAGTGTGCCTTTTTTTATCATGAAGAACAAGCTATCCTGGGTCTGTGCAAGTATAAAAACAAATAAACTCAAACAAATGTGAAGTGCATGAATTGTTTCAACTCAAAACAGAACTCTAAGCACTATAGTTTATATATTAGCAGTTGTAAATAGTTGTGCACAGTGTAAACAAGTGCCAACATGTTGATCACAGAGCTGTAGTGTTGATTATTCTACTTTTCAACTCTTAGGCAAAGACACATCAACCACATTGTCAGATGTCGTTGGGCAGTCTGGTGAGGTTGGTGCTATGAGTCTGTTTGGTATGTTCTGTACGATCGGTCGTCATTAATGCCGTCACCATTCTATTCAGCCGATTCAACATGTGTAATCGGCCACTACCCGTCGTTCAGTCAGACCGATCTGATTGGTGGAGGGATAGCCCTCGATTAATGAATCAGTGAAGGAGAAGTTTCCATGTGAATACAGCTATGCCAAGGTACTTCACACTATTATTGTCTTCTATAATAGGCCATTCACTACTCATATCATATCTGAATGAGGGCCAGTCAGTGTTGACTATGGACTTCATTCATTCCATTAAGTAAACACTGTTAGCATTGTTAGCATAGTGTGATGTGTCCTTAGTTTTCACCTGCGACATCTTTCTTCTTCCACAAGAAGAAGCCCAAGAGCTGACAACACCTGTATCTTCTTATTACTACCCGTCCGCTCAACAAGTACATCAATAACACTTCTTGATACTCAAAACTCTCTGCTGACAACAAAGACTGATGACAGTGAGCTTTGAGTTTTCATCTATGGAGATGTTCCGTCATTTCTGGTTTTACGTTTCGAGCAAGCGCAGAATGTACGCTCAAGTCAGTAGTCGTTTTGTTGTGTTCTTCACACTTTTTTGACCGACTGATCTACCTCTGGCACCGATTGGCAGTCAGGTTGGTGTGTCTTGGCCCTTAGAGGCCTCCAGCTCCATACTTGACACACAGATATGTCTCCATCTCATATTTAGAGAAAAAATTTAACAGATTTCCTAAACGACACTTATATCACTGAGTTCAACCTTCTTACTTTCAAAAAAATAAAAGAACCATTTTCTTTATGAGTGTAAATGTTAAGACTCAGTGCCTTGAAGACTTTAACTTTGTGCTGGTACTGTTGTGGTTCATAAGGAACCATGATCAACAGTAAGGATGACCCTCACCTGTCCGAAGGAGCCCTTCCCGATTAGTGAGTCTATCTCATAGCGGTCCAGCCACTTTTCTCCATTTTTGACAATGTAGTCGTAATTGTCGTCGTCATAGCCATCATTGTAGACTTTTCTCTCCTTCTTGGTGCTGCTGTCCTCTGGAGGGACCTGCTGGGCCCGCCGCTTCTTCTTAGTATAGTACACCTAGAAAAATACACCCATGGGATATGTTAGAGACAGCACTCACTACCCTGCTTTTTTAATCGTATAAAAAATGTACAATTATTGGGATAAAGCATCGAGTTCTTGGTGCTTATGCAGGTTACACAAAATCTGAGCAAGAGGAATTAAATGTAAAGGTGACATGATACATCTGCTTCAGAGCTAAACACAGCTGTAATTACTGTACAACTGTTAGTCTTCGATGTATAACAGAACCAGACATTGTTTATATGGTGGTCACTTATACACAAGTTCTGTCGTTATTAATCCACTCTCTGTAAAACATACATGTCAGGCCAGGACCACCCCTGTTTTCTGTCCTCATTTAACCTCTAAGGATTAAGAATCACATGATGAACCTGGACATACAAAGTTCATATTACTGAGTTCTGTTGTGTGAAATAGCCATGTACAATGTGGTTTTGTAAATTGCATTTGATGACATGTATTCTTTCATCCTACCTTAACCGTAACTTTTTTTAAAATTTTATTTAAATTATGGTCATTCTTGTAATGCTTGAGGGACTAGCCTGAAACTAAACTAAACTAAACTAAAACAAGCCTCTAAAAAAATACTACTTTTAATGAACTTGTAAAACCACCTAAAATAACAACTAAATAACACTAAATACAAATGGAAGCTCTCCTTAGCTGTGTGTATGCGTGTCTCACCTCATTGATGTGCTTGTAAGTCTTGATGAGGTCAACAGAGAGTTTCCTCAATGGGGCGCTGGCAGGGTCTCTGAAACTAGGGGGGATCCTCCGCTGGAGTATGGTCATATCAGACAGCACCTACAACACCAGGACAGAGAAGACACTGTTAGACAAATCCAACAGCCTACTATATACTGTGCATGATCAGAACCGATCAATAACTTTGGAGCTGTAACAGTCTGCTCAGATCACACTGACATCATACAGTGGAGAGGTTCAAAAGAAGCAGATTTTATTTTGGTCTGAGATGAGGTAATGTCTTTGTGTATTTCATCGATGTGGTTTGCCTTTTTAAGGTTATTTTTAGGAACGAGCTTTTTAATGTGTCTCCACACACTTTTACATTGAAATTTATGAGCTGTGTATACTGCAACAACAGAGAAAACAACAGTAACAATAACAGTGGCCAACCTCATGATGTTTCATTGAGGTTCTCAAAAATTCTAAAACCACTGGAATCCCCCAACCTCCAGATTTTCTCATACACAGAGCGTACGCCATCTCTGTTTTGGACAGAGCACAAATGTTGTGAGCAGAGGTGAACTGAGAGACCTCATTCATTCATTACAGTCCAACACAGATGAGAACTTGCATAGTTCTAGATCTGATTGTACCAAATAGGAGCACGGGACACTCAGCTGTATTCATTGTACTTGTGAGTCTTGTCTGGGGTTCAGAAGCCCCCTCTGCTACTTGAGCAGGACTTTGTTTATCCCTGCCCTTCTCTACAGAGGACACAGCGCTGATTGAACATAGGATAAAAAACTAGATTGAATATTTTGGAGCTGCTTGTCGATAAATACTAATTTGATATGATCAGAAGGCAAGAAGTCTTTGTAGCTCCTCTTATTTACCGCACTAAGCTAACTATAAATGTCCTCATCAGAGACAGTCAGTGAGAAACACACTGACAGTTACACTAACAAGAAGTTCAGATGCCTCCTATTTTTTCACCTCCACAGCCTGGTCGTCAGCTACATAAAGTGGACATAAACGTCAGATCGCTATTTTCGCAAAGCCACAGGACTGGGCAGAAGCAGCCATGATATCTGAGTCACTGAGCTGTGGGGAGTGTGGGGGGGGGCACAACAGAGATGAATGTAAGACTATTCTTCACATGTCTTTGTCTTGTCCAATGGTTGCTTCCAACCCAAGTGTAAAGTGTGTAATTCTTCTTTATGTTGATCTGCAGTGGGTCACAGTGAGATAGACAGTTGTCAATTAACCAGTTTAGAGGATTTGTGTGATTTTTATTTGTTTTCATTAACCAAGAATGTTTGGTAACCTGCAGACTGTCACTGTCTTCACTGTTCCTGTCTTTACCTCTTCCTGTGCAGTTGAGCTTCTGGAGGCCTGTGTTGTTAGTGTATGTTTCTGTATGTTAGGTTTGTGTCAGTTTGTTATTATATCAACTATTGACCGCTGAAGAAAAACTGTTTTCTTCTTCTCTACTAATATTCAGGTGACAGTCTGTCAGTGGTGAGAACAGTATGTACACATTCCACACACAAGAATCTCACTTCAGTCATGAGACTCTTTTCCATCGGATTCCAAGGAACTTTTATTCCCAGGAACTAATTGACCAGGGTAAAAGAATTCCTGGTAATCTGTGTGCTTTGCATTTCCACTGCACCCAAAGTTCCTGAAAATGTATTTAAATGAGGCTCGGTCACTTCCCACTGAATTTCTTGTGAAGAATACGTTTGATGAGGTCGGGGCTATTTTGAGCATATTTGATGACAATGTCGTACACTCTGTAAAGTATTCCGACAGACAGACAGATGATTGCAATTCACTTGTAGGAGGGCGCTAAATACGCTCAGAAAAGCATATGTATTTGTAAAAAAGGAGCAAAAAACAAACAAAAAAAATCATCTTCAGCAAATATGCCTGACGAGGCTCAGGCTTATTATCTGGAGTGTATTTGGATGGACACAGATTATTGCAGTTCACTCAAAGGAGTGAATCGAATACGCTCATCTTAGCTTCAGCTAAATAGCATGTGTTAAATTGATCTTGTTGTCCAACCTCTTCTTGCAGCTTCTCCTATTTTGCTCCATTTTCTAGATGATCAAATAACAAATGAAGTGAAACTTGTATAAATGAAATAAACAAGTTTGGAGCCACACACTGGATGAACAGAGGTATAGAAAGCTACAAATGTGTTCCACCAATCAGCAAACAGCTCTGCCCCAAAGAACTCCAGGGAATTCCTACCCTCTACCAGGAACTTTTTTCGGGCAAAGTTTTTTACCTGTATAATTTTGGTGGAAAAAGTTCCCACGGTGGAAAAGGGGCTATGCAAAGTTTAGTGTCAAGTTAATATTTGCTGTCTTGCATGGGGTCATCTACAAACTGGGAACTCACTCCGTTCCTCCTCAGTTCCACACTGCACCTAAACCCATACTTAGTTCTATAACAGCTGTGGATTCCAAGTCACCTGAGCTGCTCATATAAATTAGGACGACCTGTAGAGTAATCAAATATAGAAGGCAGTGAACATGGACTAAATGAAATATGTAGAAGTATCTACGGTGCCACTGGTTTGTGGACTACCAATGTTCCATTCCCGTTTTCTTGAAGGTAGAATTGACCACATCTGGACTAGAGCACGGGCTGATGGATGAAATATAATGTTACAGCTGAATGACTGAAATTCCCTCAACCCTTAAGCATAAGAAAGTCAGCATGTAGTGGCTGTCAGTGGTATTGCACTCGAAAATACTTCTGCTTTGACCTCAATTATGAGCCAAAAGTGTTGCACCATGACATCCTTACTTCTGTTCTCTAAGAATTCTCCCTACTGATGAAGTGTAGTCAGTTTCATACCTGATAGCGGTATAGTGTCTTTAAATGAGTGTCTACTGTGCTACAATGTTGTTCATATGAAATCTCTAAAGTGATCCTATAAATATCACTAGGTTCCATTAATAACTACACTCCCCATACACCCATGTGATATGATCTAGTCATCTATTGGAGATCTCTGGGAATTATGACAGGATGATATAAAAATAAACATGACAGCACAAACCATGTGAATGCATATATACATGCATATATACAGGAGGGCGGAGCTATTTACTTTGTGGGGATGTAAATCAAGGACTAGCCTCCCTTAATGGCTCCAAATGAGTTTTGATTGTTGTTATCTTATCAGGTTTTATCTGAATACGTCTGTACTGAAAGCATGTGCAGCGAGATCTCTGTCCCATTGTGAGTGTGTTCGATGTGTGTGTTTGTGTGTGTTACCTGCTGCTGCTCGGCCATGGAGTGGATGGAGCTGAAGGAGGGGTGTGTATGTGTGTGCTGGCTGGTCATGGCTGGCTCAGCGAGGGAGAAGCCCTGGGCAGTGGAGGAGGAGGAGGAGGAGGAGGAGGAGGAGGAGGAGGTGGGCGGACATCCTGAGCTGCTTACACCTAAAGACAACGAGAAAGAGAGAGGTGATTAGAGAGGAGACGCCCAAAGTTTCTCTTAAATAGCTACTGCTGCTCATAATATGAAGGAAAACAGACATGGATCGCACCTTACTCATTCAGTACAAGTGTGTTCAGACATAATGTGCACTAAACAGAGACAGAAAACAACCCCAAAAAGTCCAAACTTTTGTGGCTTTTGTGTTTCAGAAATTCTACTTTAAACACATCGCTCTCTGTGCAGTTGCTAATGTTCACATTTACACAATGAGGTAAATGTTTCATATTATCACAAAACTGTCTTCATATTTCATATTTGTATGTGCAATACAGGTCATTATGTAAAATTCAAAATACACTAAACATTATGGCACAAAACTAAAACAGGATTCCAAATAAAGTCAGATTTCTTCCCCCTAATTCTCATGGTTTGTGGTATAGTAGAATAAATAGGCTTCACAAAACGGTATCTTCATATTTGATATCATGCATCAATCAAAATTTTATAGTTTCATTGTTTCATCATCATACCCGAAAGACAAACACTAAAACTAAATTACACAGGTCAGCTCTGCAAAATGAAATAAAAACTAGTTATGGCTTCTTAAAATTTAACAGAAACCAAAAACACAAATTGAAAGACTAAATCAAAGCTACATGTTCTCATTTACATCATAACACTGATCAGTAGCAGAACATATGGCTCAAAGTGCTGCCGTTTAAGAACATAGAACCAGCACAAGAACGAATGTGGAGCAGAAGAAGAGAAGAGGCTCAATCACACCACCTAGTCCACAAACTCCACTACTACAACTACAGAGACATGACACTCAGCCTCTGTACAAGCAATAACCACCGACTAATGATCCTACCATGACCATTAATCAAAGAAAAAAACAAAAAACAAACAGGTTTTCATAAGACAAGGGAGTCTGTCAGTCAGGAGTCAGCACACACACACACACACACACACACACACACACACACACACACACACCCACACACACACACACCCACACCCACACACACACACACACACACCAAATCACCAAGGAAGACACCCATTTATGCATGTTTATATCCACTGCTCTTATGGAAATAAGAGTTGGTGTTAATGAAAGAG